>BQNB010043571.1:0-45432 GCA_026074375.1 Tanacetum coccineum | reverse complement strand
AGTGAAAAATCGAGGACGATGAATTTATCCTTTTGGGCATTTTAGGATTGAAGTGCTTCTATGACCCTAAAGGTTATGAAAATAACGAAAGTTTAGACATTCTAGTTAGAAAAAAAAGGAAAAATATAAAAAATATGTGTGGTAATTAGTTTAGATTTGTAAAATGGTCAAAACGGGGCTTTTCAAAGCTATTGAGTTCTTAATTCCTTATGATGAACACTTAGCTACTTTTCGAGGTAATTAGTCGTGGGGAACTAAGACTCTTTGTTTTCTAAAGTGTTTACTTATAGCATTGCGTGAGGACACGGCAATAGTTTAGTATGGGGGATTTTGGTATGTGCTTAATTACACATACCTTTTACCTAATAAAACGAGCCTAAAATGACCAAAATATATCAAAAATACGTTGTATTTGTGTGTTTTGTGATTTATGATGTGCAGGTAACGAATATTCACTAAGGGACAAAAACAAAGACAAAACCGAGCACGAGAATGGAAAGAGCGTGAAAAGTTAAAGCCGAAGAAGTGTTTATCTTAAATGGGCCAACCTGCATCCATTTAATGGGCCGGGCCAGTCAATTAAGCCTTCATCTATAAGCCTCACAAGTTAAAAAAGTCCAAGTCTAATCCAACACTATACCGGCCCAAAACAAAAACATATCCACAACCATCCTAAACCGGCCAGAGATCAAAAGCCCATTAGCCAACACTTAACCTAATCCAGTTTAAAACATTTACATCGTTAGTCCTTGGGGACTAACACAGTTAGTCCCTAATCCATTACACCATTAATCCTTAACCTTTACACCGTTAGTCCCCAACCCCTAACACCCGTTAACCCAAATCAAACAGTTATAAACAAACTATAAAACCCGCCAAAGCCTAAATGTTACTATTCACCCTCCCCCTCTATTTTACCCTATAACTCAACAAAACCTCTCACACCCTACTTAAACCCCACCCCTAGATGAAGACAAGTCCACCATTGCAATCCCATGAAGACCCATTGGCTGATAGACAAGGAAGCACACATGGGAAATCAAGGGTTAAGATTGAATTGCTTGGAGAGCACTCCCTTTCCTCTCACAAAAGAAGCATAAGACCACAGCCTAGATGCTTCTCAAGCCGTCTATAAAGAGAGGACCATTGTCACATTTTTAGGGAATTTTTTATGTAGTTTTTTTCTATGTTTTTATAAAGTCTTTTATTTAAGTTTATTGTACTTTTCAGCTTATTGTACTTTCTTTTAAAGCCTTGTACTCAGTTTTTAAGTTTAATGAAATTTATGTTTTTATGTTAAATTCTGTTTTCAAGTTAATGAAGTTTATGTTTTAAAAATGTTGTTAAGCTCATATAAGCTCTAGTTCTCTTTATTTTAACTGTTTAACTTAAGCTATATAAACTTCTTCATAGTTTATATAGTTTAAGTCAGTTTTTATAATAATCTCCAAAGCTATGTGCAGTTAGCCAAAAAGGGCAGGGCTTATTGGACTCATACCAGCTTGTTTAAAACAAGTTGGAGCTTGTAGATCAGCTCCTTGAGAGCGTATTTGCCCTTGTTTAGAGAAAAGGGCAAAGTACTCTTCTCCTTTTCTCATTTTAGCTTAAATCTGCTTATTGATTATCTAGTGCTTATTTACTGTTTAGAACTGCTTATTTGAGCTTAATCATTGCTTATTCTGTCTTTCTAAATGCTTTTTATGTTTATGATTTAGCTTTTATGTCCTTTGATTGTTTTTCATATAAAACTGTTTGTTTAGTGTTTAGAAACTGCTTAATCTAGTTTGCTTATTTTAAGTGGTTATTTTTGTGTTATAATTGCTTTATTGTCCTTAGTTAGCCTTAAGTTTAATCTGTTTTCTTTTTTTGTATAGTTTTACTAAGTCTGATTTAGTGTAATAAATGATTCACAAGTTTTAAAGAGGTGTTTGAGACAAGCATCACTAACTCATGTTAGTGCTGTTTGAGTTAATTGTGTTTTAAAATCCAACTTTGTCAAGTCTTTTTAGTTATTTAGATCAGTTTTCAAAAGATTTTTAAGGGTCAAAACTTATTTTCTAAGTTTTTTGTAACAATGTCTTGAAACTATGGTTTTAAAACCATGGATTTTAGCTTATAAGCTAAGCTTCTTATAAGCTGCATAGGAGTCTTGGTTTTTGCTTCATTTTGACTTATATATGCATTAGAATAGAAGTTATAAGTGTTGCAATTGTCATTTGCAATTTTAAGTTCAAAACTGTCAAGTTTAGTTTTCAGTTTCAAAAAGGGTGAACACCACTTTTCAATCTTAGTTTTAGATTAGTTAAAGTTAGTTTTAGGTTTTGAATTTGATAGCATAAGCTCATTGGTGTATAAGCTCAATCTGTTTGAGCTTAGTTTGGTTTTTAAAATTCTTTTTCATAGCTTAAAGTAGGGCTACACTTTGCCCTTTAGTCTTTTTAGAAAAACTTGAAAAAGACCAAAAACAAGTAGTTAAGTCTGTCATTCTCAAATCCTTTTTTTTAGCTTATTTTCTAAACCAATTTTCTTAATTTTTGATTTCATGTGTTATTTGGATGTCAAAGTTGTTCTGTTTTTAGTTTTTACCTTATTCCTTGTGCTTAATTACTCTCAAACATAGCTTTAAGTTGGCCTTATTTCCTTTTAAAACGGCTAGTTTAAGCCTGTTTTGCTTTTAGCTTTTCAGAGCTTTTAAGCTCATTCTTTAGTCTAATTCTTGTCATATAAGCTTGTTAGGTCTAGGTAGTTAGATGTTTTCAGCTTATTTGCTTATTAAGTCTTAAAAAAGGGTCAAACAGTTTTGCTTAATAATTCATAGTTAAATTTAGCCATTCTGTCATCTTTTCAATCTGCTTAATTTAGCTTAATTGTGTTTCAAAATGCTTAATTTTTGTTGATTCTAGTAGCTTATAGTAGTAGCTTAATCTGTTTTAAGGTTTTAGACTTAAGCTTATTGGTTTAGTAGCTTTAAAATTAGCTTAAAAATGCTTTCTCAGTCTGATTTGATAACTTTTAGTTGAAACTGCTTGTTTGCTTTTCCTGCCTTTCTCCTTATTTGCATTGCTTATTTCTGTTTCTCTAAGCTTATTTGGCTTAAGGATTAGGGTAAGATCTGTTTCAACTTACTTGCTTAGAATGCTTATTAGTTCCTTAATAGCCAAATCAGATAGGCCTTATTCCTTTTAGCTTTTCTAGCAAACTGCCTTTTTCATTTGCTTATTTCTGGCTTATTTTTAGTTTTCAGCAAAAGTGTTTTCACAAAAGTTGCTTATTTCAGCCTTGTTTAACTTTTTCATAAAAAAATTTGCAAAATAAAAATGTTGGGAATTGAGGGAAGTCTCAAGGGTTGAACCCGAGACCTCAACCTCAACTCTACCAACACCTTAACACTCCCACACAATACCATCTGCGCCCTTGGGTCTTTTTCGTTAGATCCTTGGGCCAGTTGGTATTTAAGGGAGTTTTTCCCTTATAAGCCATCAGCCCTTTTGGGCTTATTTCCAGCTTATTGAGATAAGCTGGTCAACCCTTTTTATTTTTCTTAAGTTTTAAACTTTTCAAAGTACTTTTCCTGATTTTTTCAGATTTTTCTAAATTAGTTTAATATTTTTTATAATATTTTTAGATTAAAATTATTTTTAATTCATAATAAATAAAATAAAAGTCAAAAAAATATAATTCTTTTTTCTAAAATTATTTTTAATTTCATTTTAGGACTTTTAAAAATAAATTTTGCATTGTTTAGGGTTTATTTTTATATTTAGGTTTTAAGGCTCGGTTTTAGATTCTACGGTATCGTTTTCGTGTCTTAACCTTAATTGCTTTTGCTTTTAGCTTGCCTTTATTTGTTTTTGAATGTTATTTGTAGAAATAGAATCCAAATCAAAATTTGATCATTCAAATCACACGATCACAAACTTAATCACGATTCTTAATTCACGACCCGTTGGGACTACGACCTGGGAAGGTTTTGGATTTTACTTTGGTGTTTTAAAGTAATTCCTCTTAAAAAACGTTCGGAATACTTGACTCTTCATATTGTTTCGATTATTTTAGTTATATACTATATTATTTATTAATTGTACACAACGTTGCTTACACCGATTTACGACACAAAGCTAAATGTCGAGTTCTAATCTTAGCTAGAACCAATCTATCACAACACGACTTCACTACTGGTTCACAACTTCACAACTTCACAACTTCTTCACAACTTCAAGACTTCTTCACAATTTCAAAACTTCGCTTCACCACACTACTTATATCACAACTATCTAACACTACTTGGTAAGATCACCACGATCTAACTATACTTACATAGATCATCACAAGGGTGACAAAGCAACATGATTAGGAGAAACAAACTAAGGAGTAGTGCATGATTAAGTAAATACGTTCGTTTACCATATAAAGTTATCACCAAAGTAGTTTAGATTTATAATTAGTTTAATTAATTAAAAGCAAACCAAACCTCTCAAACCATGATATTTACCTGCTTTTATAAAAATATAAAAAGAATATTCTCTCAACCCCATAGACCTTTGTTAGATTCTGTTCGAGCCTTCCTAACCTATTTCCCTAGAGAACGATAACAACCCCCCGAGTCTTGCCTATACTACACTACAACAGTTAGGTACACTGCCTAGGGAGTTGTAAAACTTCTTGTTGAAGTCCTACGATGACCGCACATTAAGTTTTTAGCGCCGCTGCGTGTGGAATAGTTTGGTTTCAAATTTTGTTTAACTTAGGTCTACTCGCTTGATTCCTATCAAGTGAGATTTTAATTTCAGTAAATTAGCTTTCTTGTAGTCTATCTTTTCTTTGTGTTATTTGTTTCAAAAATCTTTTCGTTGACCTCCATGGGAGACGAAAATCCTATCTGTACTCTTGGAGATTACTCTAAACCTAGCCACGAGGGCTGTCGAAATACCATTGAGCTTCCCGATGGGAACAATGTGGTGCCTCTGCGATCCGACACCATCCAGTTGGTGCAAAACGGGTGCTCTTTCCACAGACTTCGGTCCGAGGATCCAAACAACATCTTAAGGATTTTCTAAAACTAGTGGACTCACTTGACCTTGATGTTGCAAATAAGGAAATGACGCGCTTGTGTTTATTTCAATTTTCTCTTCATGATCAAGCTAACAATTGGCTTGAACGTCTTCCTGCAGGATACTTCTCTACTTGGGAGGATCTTACTACTCGTTTACTTGCTCAGTTCTTTCCACCGTAAAGGACTTCTAAACTCCGTATTGACATCTTAATGTTCCAACAACATCAAGGTGAATCTCTCTCTGAAATATGGACTCGTTACAAGGACTTACTCCAAAAATTCCCTCACCATGGAATCGACCTCTGGCTCCAAGTGCAGATATTTTACGATTGCATTGATCACACCTTGAAAAAGACAGTGGACTATGCCGCTGAAGGACAATTGAGAAAAATGAGTGAAGAAAAGGCTTGGGATACTATTGAGGAGTTGGCCCAATATGAGGAAGAATGATGGAACGACCCCATATTTCCAAAAGAAGGAAACCTTAACTACAAAAATGCCAACATAGAGCAATTATTAGGGATTATGGAATACCAAGTTGATACGCTTATGAAAAATGCAATCTCACTAATAGGGAGGAGTGAAAACATTTGTGGGATGTCAAGCAACATGATGCATCAACTACCGCCAGAACCATCACGTTAGGAGGCGTTCGAGGATCTTGTCATAAATTTCATACTCGATCAAGAAGAAAATTTTAGGCAACTTGAAGAATACATGTGCGTTATAGGAAGTGATTTCATGCAACTCTCTTTGGAAGTTGTTGAGAAATTAAAAGAAGAAATAAGAGTTAAAGAGAATAAATTCACGAGGATCAAAAAAATCACGAGGTACCCCGACACTGAGGATCTTGAGCCCTTTAATGGTCACAAATTCTCAAAAGCTCTCACAGAAAAGGCATCTTTCCATACACCTAAATTTGTCTCATCAAAGTCACTCTGTGTCAAATACGTCCGCACAATCTTCCCCAGTACACCTCTTGTAAGGGAAAGTACCTTTGGTTTTAAGCCTGGTACAAAGAATAACCAAAACATCAAGTCTCGACATAATGCGGATAATCCAAGCCCACAAAGTACCCTACAAGTCCTCCCATCATTTGAGGCATACACACCGCCCACGACTTACCCAGAAGAAGTAGAAGAGACTTTGGAATCCCGATGGAGGTAGACACTTTTAACAAAACACAACTAGAGGATTTAGGCTTGAATACTTGTAATCATGACATTCCTCTTAGTTCTAGGGAAGTTCCTAGTTTTGATGAACCGAAGCCTCAACCACAACCCTTACCAAATTGTCCATCCTTAGATGTAAGTCTCGGAAATGAAAGAGGCCCCAAACCACCCATCAAACCACTTAGTTCAGATAGTTTTAGGATGAAGGTAGTAGATCCCTTGACCATGTTGGGTTTTAACAACTATTGACCAATTCAAATCACGAGTATGCAGCGGAAAACATATAAAAACGTATAGGATAAATAATTAACAAAAGATCAAGAACATGTACCTTTTAGCAATTAACGTAATAACCTTCTTGAATATATGCATGTGTATAAAACTAATACCACACGAAAACCACTAGGATCAAAGTATAATCCCTCTACTTCAACATACACAATACGTTCGTAGCAAACAATTAAGTAAGCTAGTACTAGTAGTAATAAGCTTACAAACCACCACATTCTCGTAGAAATCAACGATTGAAAAACCCATGTGGTTTTTTTCCTTTGTCGAACCAAACACAAAACCGAAAACCCATTGGTGTGGGTTTCGGTCGATCAAACTCAAAGAGGGAGAGGGAGAGAAATTTAAGGATTAGTTTTCAAGTTGTGTGAAACAATGAATCCCTAAACCCCTATTTATAGCCATAATTACTTGGCTTGAAAGTTAGCCAATCCCACCTCCTTTGGGAGTAGGTTTCGACCGGCCTAGGGATAAAAGGAAACAAACTGAAACTTTCTTTTTTCTCATTATTCCCATATATTAATCATTAAACTAATTAATGATTAACATAACTCCCGTTAAATATTTACTTTAATAATTTAACGCTCGTTAAGCTTATCACATTAAAACATTACATTTAATATATTTATTATTAATTGTTTTACGTATTAACGTGTGCGTCCCCGTAGGCTTGAATAAATTTTTCAGACATATATTAATTTACGTTTACATAATCTAACAACTCCCACTTGGATATGTATAAATAATATAATAACACTAGTAAGCGTCACGGATAAATAATTTATGTATTTACAATCCCTTTGTTATTGGAGGATAATTGTTTTCCTGTTTATTTCCTTCAAATACAAACGATATATATAGCTAATGCTTTGAGCCCATTGTACTGTAGTATAGATAATGTAAAGTCCTCCGCTATATCACAAGGCATTGTGATACAGAGATCCTAATCATTACGCACCTAATGAATTGAATAATCTTCCAAGAAGTTATCAACTAAAATACAATCAATAATTAATGGACTATAATTGACATAACTATATCGACTAATTCGCTGTGGACCACTCCAACAAATTTCATGATCTATCTTATAGCCGGTTTCCGTTTTTTGATAATTTGATTTTTTTGACGTTCGTTTAATTGTACGTTTTTTCCGGAAGTTGTCCCGTTATTATTAAGAATCATTGTCGGAAGTGATCTGTACATCCAATCATTTTAGTCTTTCATCAGTAGACGCGTTCTTACTTTTTGATTTGTTATATTAAAATTTGTAGTATTTTGTTTTTAAAGCCGTTATTTCATTCTTTCGTTACATGCCGTTGATACGATCTTAATTATTAACTTTTACTTGTGCATCTGCAAACGTTGGAATTAATTCAAAGCTTCCACTATTGGGTCACTAGTAATTGTGAGGATACAAATTGGTCTCTTACTTTGGGCTTAATTGTGAGTTCAGATTTACACTTACCACACACACTTTTGGGATGCCATTTTAAATTTTAAAATCAAATGAGACACATTTGCTACCATGTGACTAGCACTTGTACACACTAAGACCCCATTGGAGTTAAATTGTTACGATTTGTTTCTTGTTATTATAAGCTGCGCTCTACATCCACAAACACACTTTGTGTGTCTAAAAATCTTGTATATACTTACCATTATCATCCCTTTTTTTTTTTTCTTCTCTTCTCATTATTTCATACACACAAAATTTGAGTTTTCTCTCTTCTTTCTTTGCTCTCTTGTTTGAACCACCCAAGACACACATACAAACTCATAATTTTCTCAATCTTGATCAAGAACCTATAAAGATATTGTTCGTGGTTAATACTTATTGTATTCGGGTTAGTTATAAACAATGATTGGGTTGTTTCTAGTCATAAATCATCCTTCTAAACCACTTCTCTTTGTAAGTCTCTTAATCTTTTTTAAAATTTGTACTTTTATGATCATCTTAATGCATAAATACTAGTTGTACAACTCGTTTCGTAAAAATAAAGATTTTTAAACTACGTAAACCTTAAAAGGTTATATATACTACTCGAAAATAAGTAAAGTAAATATAAGGAAACTATAGTTTTATGATCGTGGTTATTTTCGTATAATGAAAGTGATAATTTATGGCTTATTTTGATCGGCTTATTTAAATAAGCATTTGGAAAAGCTTATTTGATCTTAATTGAGCTTATGTTTGGTTCGCCCCAAACTAGGAAACAAGAGGAAATGATTTTGTAGATTATTATGTTCGGCTTATACTAGTTGGCTTATTTTTCTAGCTTATTTTTACAAGGACAAAACAATAAACTTATTCGGCTTAATAAATAAGTTGAATATAGCTTATTTGGCTTTTTAGCCACGTCCCACACTGAAAGTCTAACACCATGAGCTTATTCTTGAGATCAAGTGGTTCGGCTTATTTTACTTAGGCTTATCAAGAGCTTATTATAGCTTATTGATGAACCAAGGACTTGTTTGATGCTTATTGGCTTAACGGGCTTAACTAATGGACCCATGTGAGCTTATAAGGCTTCGGCCAACACACAAGCCCAAAACCATGACTTTAAGGCCCCACTCTTACCATACCAACAGGTCGGTCTTAATGAGTCTTTGTCTTAGGATTTAATTATGTGGTTTTTGATAAGATTATATTAAAGTCTCGTGCATTATTATTTTAAACGTCTTGCTTATTCGGACTATATGGTTAAGTAAAAACTACAATTTTTTACTTCGCGGGGGCCAGGCACCAACATGAATACAATACACAGGCGTTTAATAAACCCTGGTGTTTGCTTATTCGAAACAAGTTCTTAAAGAGCTTATTTATTTGTGCCGGACATAAACGCGATACATTTAACTTATTTGAATGTTATACAATTACGGATCATGAAATTAGTCTTGTTGGGCCTAAAAATCCCCAATAAGGGCCTGATGTTCTTTTGGACTAATTATAAAAGGGATTTGATGAATGGTATAGTTTATATGGATGAGAAAATGTAGATTTGAATGTTATTTGATAATGGTTTATAAATAAAATCTATGACTTTAGAAAATGCGTAAATACGAACGGGTCATGCCGAAATTTTAACAGGTAATGGAACAATGGTCCAAAACGGTATAAACACAATTGCAGAAGAATCCCCTTCGTTTGACAACCACTTACCCAAACTTCTATGAACCTCATGTGGATGCAAACAAATAGGGAAGGAAAAAATAATAAACAACTTTAATCAGGGCCCCTAACAGTCTCAAATTAGCATAAAACTGCAGATAAAAATTGTAATCAATCACACAGCAAGAACACCTAACTTTTAGCGTGGAAACCCAAAAAGGGTTAATAAAACCACGGGCACCTAGTGCCGCCTTAAATTCAACTATCAACGAGGATGAGTACACAATGTCTTCTCTAGATAACACTAGGGTTATACAACTTTCATCATAATCTTGGAACAAGTATAAAGATTGGCAACAATCAAAGAACCAAGAAAAAGGGAAAGAATATCACCTATATGATTGCAATCTGCCCAGGTATGGGAAAACGGACATCAGGCCTCAAAATTAAAATCCCATCGGTCAGAAACCTTCCTTTTGATTGTAAGAAGCTACAAGTCCACAAAAATCGTGACGACTCCGACCGGTGCAATCTCCGGTGATCTTCGGATATAACAAACACTGCTGGTGGAATTTGGGTGATATATTACTACCGAAAATCGTCTTCTTTTCTTTTCTTTTTCTCTCATTTACAACTCTTCTCATAATTCTTCCTGCTAAACACAATAATAAGTGTCCTTAAATAGACCCAATATTGGGGCCCTCAATGTATTGGGCTATTATCCCTCATGGGCTAAGAAAAAATACCAAACAAATCTCCCCCTTTTCTGCCTATGAGGATGAGTTCGCCATCCCGGCGATCAAGCAACACACCTTCAACTTTTCTCTTGCTACAGCCTTTGTCAACATATCAGAGGCATTATCATCCATATGAACTTTATTAAGTTCAAACATACATCTGTCAATTGGCATCTCTAATCCAATAGATAACGGGATCTTATCAATATGTTTTGTTCTTTTGTGAAACATCGAATTCTTAGCAAGGTCACTTTGATTGTCACAAAGAACCGCATAACGTTGTTGATTGAAACCAAGTTCTTGCAAAAACCTTTTTAACCATAATAGTTCTTTGCACGCTTCTGTTGCTGCCATATACTCAGCCTCTGTTGTAAGGACAATGCATGACATTTGAAATTTAGATTGCCATTGAAAATGCTCCCCCTGCAAAAGGTCATCAAATATCCAGGATGGGGTTTTCATGCTTGTGCTTATTTTAGCCAATATCTGAGTATGTGTAACCAACAAGCATGGGATTCCCATTTCAATAGGTGATACTCCAATTTGGATCGTACCTGCTGATATCTAATATCACATTTAAAACTTCCCAATGCTTCTTAACAGGATTGGACTGGAACCACAACTGACAACACAAAACTGCATTGAGCTAAATAAGGGCACTTGTACACACCATTGCATTTCAATAAAGCTACAACCCGCTGGAGGCCATCTTGGGGTATTTATCCATCTTATCAATTTACGTCTTGGAAAGAGGGCAATTCTTTTCAGTTAGGCTTAAAAGTTGGTATAAGAGGGGATACTAAATACTTTGCTTTATCCTTGTTAAACCTGCATATTCACCTTTTACGCAATATAATGCTTTGTGACATATTGCAAACGTCTTAGCACTTAATCACGGGTAAAATCCAGAATGCACATGATATATTTTGCTGCCCCAAGTCATTATAGAAAAAGAACTTGCTCAAATCTCTGCTTCTATTTGCCTAATTCTTCTATTGTTCTTGCCTCAACAAATCAAAAATATCTCAAATATAGTAACAGATGGATACAGTCATTTCATCACCAAATTTGAAAGAAAACACGGTGATCTGACAGTAGTCTTTCAGTAAGCCTTGCTTCCTTTTCATGGACCGACTTATCAATTTATTGTTACCACTGTCTCGGTGCTTGCTTTAACACGTACAAACTTTTCTGAAGTCTACACGCCGTAGCCTTCCTCCCCTTAACACTGAAAAACTTCAGGTTGATCAATGTAGATTTCTTTTATCAAGTTCACCATGAGATAAAGATGTTTGACATCCATTTGCTCCCACCTCAAGTCGAGGCTAGCGCCAAAACCAAGAACCACCTATCTGGCTTGTACATCGGTTCTAGTAAGTAGTTATTTTCAGTCTTTAATTTGTAAAAACCCATTTGTTTTTCAAAGATCTCTTGCCCTTAGGCAGTCTTCACCAACTCTCAAAGGTATTGTTTATCATGCACCGGATATTCATCTCATCTTCCATGGCCTTTCAAACCATTCTTTTTTGTGTTCATTCTTACCATAGATTCTGCATAAAACTTGGGCTCTCCACCCTTCTTGTAAGATAAAATAGTATACTCATGTGAAGAATATCGTGTGAAAGGATGATGATCTCTATTAGACCGCCTAAGCGGAAGGAATGGTGGCATATTAGGTACTGGTAACTCAGGATAAACGTCTTCGTCTAAGTTTGGTTGCTCTTGAGCATCAACATCATCAGCACCCTGTTTCTTCTTCTTCTGAATTTCATCTCAACTGGTGAGTTACTAAATTTGTTTAGGGAGGATACGGAACCGGTTCCAGTCAATTATAGTTATCATCATTAAGTTGAGGAATCTGTCTCCCTCCTCTGCTATCTCTAAACATCTTTCAAAGTTTGATCGATCTTCCTCAAACACTACATCTCGGCTACGAACGAGTTTCTTTTGAACTGGATCATACAACCTGTACCCAAATTCATCTTGACCATACCCGAGGAACACACATGGCTTACCCTTCACATCAAGCTTTGATCTTTCATCTTTGGGAATATGCACAGATGCCTTGCATCCAAAAACTCGTAAATGACGGTATGAAACATCTTTGCCGCTCCAAACCCTGTCAGGAACATCAAAACGCAAAGGAACACAAGGGGTTAGATTAATAACATGTACCGCCGTATTCAAAGCCTCACCCCAAAAAGAAGCAGGCAACCCTGCATGTGAAAGCAAGCATCTGACTCTCTCAACCAAAGTTCTATTCATCCGCTCTGCTAAGCCATTTAACTGTGGTGTCTTCGGTGGAGTCTTTTGATGCTGAATTCCATGCTCTCTACAATAAGCATCAAAGGGGCCAATGTATTCACCTCCATTGTCAGTTCGAATACATTTAAGTTTCTTCCCTGTCTGCCTCTCAACTAAAGCATGAAACTGCTTAAACACATCCAATACTTGATCTTTAGTCTTCAAGGTATATACCCAAACCTTTCTTGAGTGATCATCGATGAAAGTGACAAAATATGAACACCCACCAAGTGTTTTAGTCTTCATGGGACCACAAACATCGGAATGTACCAGATCAAGTATGTTCTCCATTCTGAAAGGAGAACGACTCTTAAAAGCAAGTCTAGTTTGCTTTCCTGCCAAACAGTGAGAACACTTTTTCAAGTTGATATCATGCACACCAGATAACACATTCTTCTTAGAAAGAATAGACATCCCCTTTTCACTCATGTGACCAAGTCTCTTATGCCATAACTCGGTCATATCATCATTGTCTACAGCATTGACAATGCTCTTGGATATCTTCGGATGAGTCATGTATAACTTGGATTCCCTTTTTCCTCTTGCCACAATCAAGGATCCGAGTGTTACTTTCCACAAACCATTACCAGAACTGTTGTGGTAACCATCTTCATCAAGAAGACCTGTTGAGATAATATTGAGTCTCATATCTGGGACATGTTTTACATTATGCAAAACCAATTCCATCCCCGTGTCAAACTTCAAGCAAATATCTCCAATACCAGCAATCCTTGATAGCCCAGTATTACCCATCCTAACAACACCGAAGTCACCTGGTGTGTAAGATGAATAATAATCTTTTCGTGTTGCAACATGGCACGTAGCACCACTGTCAAGAATCCAACTCGAATCATCATTAGCAAGGTTGACCATATCATAATCATAACAAACAAAGAACTCATCTGTGGTGGTATTTACTTCAGTATTGTCATCACCATCATCATCTTTCTTGTGTTTGTTCTTCTGGTTGTTGTAGTTTTTCTTCTTGTTCTCTTTTTTCAACTGTCTGCAAAACTTCATCGTGTGCCCCTTTTTATGACAATGATAACATTCAACATCAGCAAATTTTCCTTTGCTGGAACTACTACGATGATTACCTCTGTTACTCGGGCCTCTGCTTTGACTTCTCCCCCGCCTTTCTGTGACCAAGACATCTGACTGTGAAGAAGAACCCTGTGACTTTCTTCTCGTTTCTTCATTCAGAATACTGCCTTTAGCCAATTCCATGGTGATAACACCATCTGGTGCAGAGTTGGACAAAGATGTCCTAAAAGTCTCCCAAGTATCCGGTAAAGTACCAAGAAGCCACAAGCCTTGAATCTCATCTTCAAACTTGATACCCATACCTGCAAGCTGATTTATAATACCCTGAAAGGCATTTAAGTGATCAGTAATAGGAGACCCATCAGTGTACTTTAATCTCATCATTTGCTTGATTAAGAACAACTTGTTATTTCTAGTTTTTCGAGCATATAACTGTTCAAGTTTGTTCCAAAGAGTACGAGCATGTGTCTCCTCACAAATATGGTTCAAAACATTATCATCAACCCATTGCCTAATATACCCGCAAACCTGTCTATGCAAAATAGTCCATTCTGCATCTGTTTTGTTCTCAGGTTTCTCAGTAGTAAATACAGGCAAGTAGTAGTCTTTAACATAAAGGAGATCCTCCATTTTTCCTTTCCAAACATGATAATTAGAACCATTCAAACTAACCATCCTACTTGTATTAGCTTCCATCATTTAAATAGGTTAAGTCCCCAAACCAAGAACCAAGCTCTGATATAAATTTTACAGGTAAGAACAATGGGTCACAACGGTATAAACACAATTGCGGAAGCAAAACCTTCGTTTGACAGCACTTACCCAAACCCGTATGAACCTATGAGGATGCAAACAAATAGGGAAAAATAAAAACAACTCTAATCAGCCCCTAACAGTCTCAAATCAGCCCCAAAACAGCAGATAAAAATGTAATCAAACACACAGCAAGAACACCAAACTTTTAGCGTGGAAAACCCCAAAACGGGTAAAAACCACGGGACACCTAGTGCCGCTTAAATTCACTATCAACGAGGAGAGGTACACAAGGTCTTCTCTAGATAACACTAGAGGTATACAACAAACATCATAATCTTGGAATCAAGCATCAAGATATATGGCAACAATCAAAGAACAAGAAATGAAGAATATTACCAAATAAGATGCAATCTGCCCAGGTATAAAAAAACAGACTTCCATGGCTCAAAAACAAAATCCCAACGGTCAGAACCTTCCTCTCGATGTCAGGAAGCTACAGTCCGAAAATCGTGACGATCCGACGGTGCAATCTCCGGTGATCGGAAAAACACTGCAGTTGAATTTGGGTGATATATTACTCCGAAAATCTTCTTTCTTTTCTTTTATTTTCTTCTCCTCACAACTCTTCACACATCTTACTGCTAACCACAATAATAAGAGTCCTTAAATAGACCCAAGATGGGCCTCAATGTGTTGGGTTCTTAATCCTCATGGACTAAGAAAATACCCAACAAAAAGATCAATAAACAACAAAGAGGTATCAACGATCACCACTAAGACAAAAGAAAGTTGGATGACTCCCATCTACGAGTACTTGATAAGTGGCCTACTACCGGAGGATCCGAAAGAAGCCAGAAAAGTCAGAATCAGATCCCCGTAATACAGGCTGATCAAACGAAACTTGTACCAAAAATTTTTTCCTAATGCCATGGCTTCGGTGCATAGGCCATACACAGGCTAAAAGCATTATTGAAGAAATACAAGAAGGCTCCTGCGAATTTAACGTGAAACCCCGCTCCACGGTAGTAAAGGTTACGAAACAAGGCTACTATTGGCCAACAATGTACAGAGACGCAAAAAAGACAATTCAGGGCTGCACGTAATGTCAAGCATACTCTACAATAGCAAGAACATCGAATAGTGACGCAACAACAGTCAATAATACCTGGTCGTTTAATCATTAGGGAATCAATATCGTGGGACCTCTACCAACGGCCCCAAGAAACTTAAAGTTCTTAGCTATAGCCATCCAACACTCCACCAAGTGGGTAGAAGCAAAACCTCTAACCACAGCAAATGGAAGACAGGCAGAAAAGTTTTTATGGGAGAGCGTCATATGCAGGTTCGGAGTGCCTCAAACAATCACCTCAAAGGACGATAAACAGTTTACAGAAGGTATCTTTGCAGATTTCTGTAAGGGACTAAAAATCGTCTAATCTTTCTCCCTGGTCATGGATCATGTAGAAATAATGAACTACATCGAAAAGCAATTGGTTCAGAACCAACAAGGATGGAATAAATGACCTACCTCGAATCCTATGGGTACACAGGACCTTGCCGAGGAATAGCCAGAAAGAAACTCTGTTCACCCTAACTTACGGGTCAGAGATTATAATTCTGAAAGTTACGACTCTCACATACGAGAAAGAAGAATACGTAACGCATGAAAGGGCTAAAAGAAGGGAAAACGAAGAAAGAGAGGTAGCTTTGATCGAAGAGGCTCACTATTGAAACAAGCTTCGAAGATATCACAATACAAGAAGCAGGCGCTCCACATTCAACTTAGGAGATTTCGTACTCTTGTCAATAAACAATAAAGACAAGCAAAACTAAGTATGGAAAGGACCTCACATAATAAGCGGAGTATATGAAGGGGAACTCTACAAGATAAAAAATGCCTCCGGCCATTTGCTTATCGATACAGTAAAGGGATCAAGTCTCCATAAGTTTTACATATGAAGCTTACAACTTATAGTTTTTTCAAGTCATTGTTTAGACTACTTTTTCTGTCAGGGGGATAGTTACTAAGTGTAGCAAACTAAGTGTTCATAAGCAAAATGATGTAAACCTTTCTACACGACTAATGATAGTAATGCATTCCCTCAAAATCTTTTGTGTCTTTATTTACAACAGAAGATTTGAGCCACCAAGTATTTAAAAGTTTCATCGTTTGAAAGGATGCCGTAAGGCCACACGTGAGCCTTGCTCTTATTTAACATCTATTAAATTCATGTTAACTTCCCGAAGGTCTTCGTTCGAAACCTTATAGGCTAAAACAGAGCGGGTCGCAACCCTCCGTTACAAGAGAAGGACTGTTTGAAAACCTTGATGTATAATTTGTAAATCCAATAAGGCCATGCATGAGCCTTAGTGTATAAAAGAATAGAGTATAAAAACTATCCATGTGATAGTTAGACATACATAAGGGGTCAGACTATGGTCCCCCATAAATGAAGGGGTCAAAGATTCATAACAAAAAATATCAAAACTTGGGAGGTTACAACTCCCATTTAATTAATACCCCTCGAAGGAGGTAGCTATTCGAAAATAGTCACAAGGACTGAGAAATTGTTCAAAGATGGCAACACAAACTATCATAACAGAAACATAAAGATTGTTTAAAAGGGCGAAGCCTGCAGAACACAAAGACAAATTGTTTAAAGGGGACATGCTACCCTTAGAACTAAATTAGCACCAACATGGTGACCTTTAACTAGTTGGAGGATGAGACAATGGCTTGGATATAGGAGCAGAGGATGGAGTGGCATTCTGAGAAGAAGGTGCAGGAGCACGGGTCCTCATTGGAGTAGGCGTTGAAGAGATGGTGGCTTCTTAGAGAGCAAGGCCTCGACCGACGCAGAAGGATCTACTACGACTTCAGATAGGAATGGGAAAATAGCAGTCGCAAGGTCATTACCAGCCTTGGTATGTTCCTTCTGGTAGGAGGGCCTATAACCTTTCACATTCGACATATCGAAGGGCTCTTTCATTTCAGCAACCTTCTCGAAGGCAGTGAATCTCCCATAGAAGACAGTAGAGGAGACAAGTTTCCCAACAAGCATGCCCAGCTCGTCACTATGGACTAACTCTATAGAAATATAAGGCACCACCTTCGAAACCACCTCCACCCTATCACCTTTGACAGCATCAACCTCTTGACTGAGTGCAGCTTCAACAGCCTCCAACCTCTCTTTCTCAGCCTCCAAGGTAGTAACCTTCGACTCTAGGGTCGTAAGGCTCTCCCGATAGCCGGCCTACTTTTGGCTCTCTAGTAGCATCCTATCCAGACTGGCTTTATGCTCCTTCACTTCATTAGACAAAGCCACAATTTTTTAGCGAAGCACATTAACTAGATTATTGTTAAAATGAGCCATCACAGTTTCACTCTTAGCCTTTAATTCATCACATTCTTTGTCTTTGGCCTTCTCCTTCACCTTTAACACCTCGCATCCCCCCTTCATCTGCTCAACAACCTTTAACAACTCTTGAGCTCTTTGATTGACTGCATTATCCACGACTACTTGCCTAGCATAACACCGATCATGGAGATCAAGCAGCTCATCATCCAACTGGTTGTCAAGATGACCCCTCCAGGCCAGAGGAGTGATGTTGGATATCTTCAAGTGGCAAGCATTGGCATTGTGTAGCTCGAGAACATTTAGGAGACTTGCAAAGATACGAAGAGTGTTACAGATTCGTAAAGAAAGAAAAAAGACCAGCAGACGATCTTAACTATTATCCTTTCTCTCGTGTAACCTTGCACTTTTTGTGATGTTTTAAATGTCTAAACTTAGTCATTTGGACTATTTGGAACTTATGTCAATTTTTGGTTAGAGCAAGTAATCGTGTCGCGACGATGAATTCATGTGATTGAGGTGTTTTATGGTTATATGGTGTATAATAATCCTTTTTAGAGGGTATTATAATGTTGATTATGTTCTGGGTGGTTTGACCCATGAATAGCGTAAAATGCCAAAAACGAGTCCCGACACGTCCGTTAATGTTCAAAATGAGTTTTGGGAAGTTTTAATTGGAAATGTGTCATGTAAATACTCAAAGTTATGGGAAAAGTATTTTTAAAGTGAATAAAAATACCAAGTAACTTTGGGAAATATTTTACGATCAAGGTTTTTTGAGTTTTAGTGAACCAGACCAAAAAAAGAAGGCATACCGGAGCCCCCTAGGATTACCATATCCGGTTTTGAGCTCTTAGTGGGGACAAGGAGGTTGTTTTAGGAAGGGTCTAGTTGGTACATGTATGTCTTGTCCCATTTGGATTTTAAACACACATAATTACAAAAAACACACATTCTTGCTCTCTTTCTTTCTTTGGCTGATTCGAGCAGCAACACACACAAAAACACACTTATTTTTGAAGTTTGATCAAGAACATGAAGGTCTAAGTCATCCGGGTTGATAACAATAGGCGTGGGTTCATAAAAACAACGTTTGAGTTGTCGGTTTCGTGTTAAATCTCACATTCATATTCCCTCTTTGTAAGCCGTGTTCTATGCACTTGTACCTTGAGATGTGTGTAAGACATTTGCCCTGACTTGTGTAGCCACTGATGCTGTGTAGACTTCGTAGTTGAACTAAGAATAAAGAACTGCTATATGTCGTTACACTCGACGCTGAGTTCTCCGCTCGCCTCTCCATTCTATACTAATAGAGATAATGTCACACAAACCCTCCCCGATCTATCACCTTCCTCACGCTCCATACCCACCCACTAAATCAATAAACTAATTCAGAGCTCCGGCGTATGGTTCAAAAATAAAAAAAGGAAAATAAGGTTTTGTTAGTTTTATTATTGTGGTTGTGATGGTTGAAAAACATTTATTTGCTATGTAGCTTATTTTGGATATTGGATTATTTGGCTTATTATTAAGCAATTTTCGAGCTTATTTTGGGCTTATTAGCTCACGGCAATTTAAGGGTATACAAGAGAAGTGTTTTTGGTTATTTACCTCGTATGTCGTGTATCTGTGGTCAATTTTGATAGCTTATGGTGATAACCGAATATATTACGTAGCGTATTAGCATATTTAAAAGCTTAGTATAGTTTTGGGAGCTTATGAGCTCACGGCCCAATAAGCCTCTTTAAGCCATGGCTTATTAAGAGCTTATTGTGGTCTGGGTTATTTTGTTAGTAGTGTTTTGGGCTTATATATTTTCTTTAAGCTTTTCATTTTCAATTTTAAGTGTATGACACTTTGCACAATCGAGATCAACTCCCTTGTTTTTAGGGCTGTAAACGAACCGAACGAACACGAACGGAGCCTTGTTCATGTTCGTTCGTTTAATTTTAGCCAGACAAATTAACGAACACGATCGCTTAAACGAACGAATTTTCTTGTTCATGTTCGTTTATTAAGAAAGAATGTTGTTCCTGTTCGTTTATGTCCGTTCATTAAGACACTACACGAACATAAACCAGCGAACATAAACGAACGAACATAAATAAACATATAATTTACAAAAATATACACAATATTGTGTTTCCTAAGTGTTATTTGTTCAAGTAAACCATTTTAAAACTATATAATAAAAAGGTGCGATAGACGAACATAAAAAAATATACGATCATAAACTCGATACGTCTAATCGAACGTTCTACAGAACATAATATGATAAGAACAGACTTCTTTGTTCATGTTAGTTCATTAACTAAAAACGAACGTAATATGTTGTGCATGTTCGTCATTTAATAAATAAACGTAAACATAAAGAAAACTTTTTACCGAACGGTTCATGAAATGTTCACTGAACGTTCAGTTCGTTTACAGCCCTACTTGTTTTTCTCGAGTGTGGATAATCTATCTTTTAATTCTCTAAGCTTATTTTCTAGACTATTTTTAATAGCTTTTAACCTTTTGTTCTTAGTGATTATCATTAAACTCATTTTGCACAATTTATCATAATTCATTGTCTAAGCATAATTCATCAATTGATTAGAGTTTTCATCACTAAAGTAAGAAGATTCGCGAGCATTCCTCAAATATGCTTGAGATAAAGACATTGTCTCGTCTTAGATCTTATCATCCATCTTCTTCACCGCTATTCTCAAGAAACTCCAAAAAATTGCTTTTTGGTTCTTTTCTCTCGGTGGCTTTGGACATTCTCCAATAAAATGATTTGGATCTCCGCATCTAAAGCACTTCCTTTCACTTTTGTCGTTTTTGTCGTCTCGGCTTCTTTGAAAGGTCTTTTTTTTGTTTCAAGGTTGTCTCACGAATCTACCTCTTCTCTTAAAGAACTTCTTTAAGTCTCTTACCTCCATGCCGTACTCTTCGTCTTTCTACCTACCGGAGTCGAAAACTCTTCTCACTAGATCTTTCTTAGCCTTTAAAGCCAATAGATTTCCTTTCAATTTTTCTATTGGACTATTTCAGAATCTTTTTTGATGATCATCTCATAGACTTTGAGGTTTCCAATGAGCTCATCAAGAGATAATGATGTTATATCTTTTGACTCTTCAATTGCCGTGACCTTTGCTCTCCATTTAGGATGTAGAGCCCTAAGAAACTTCCTTACGTAGTTCTTACTAGAATAACCTTCATCAAGAGCTTTAAGACTAGTAATAATAGTATTAAATCTAGCAAAAGCACTATCTATAGATTCGTCTTCGGAAATGACGAATTGTTCATATTGTTGAACCAAAAGGTCGATCTTATTATCTTTGACTTGGCTATTACCTTGATGGGTGATTAACAAAGTTTTCCAAATTTCTTTTGCCGTATTACACATGAAAATTCGTTCATATTCTTTTCTAGGCAAAGCATTGTAAATAACCATTTTGGCTTCATTATTTTTCGCAAGCCTTCTTTTAAGATCATCAGTTTGTTTTTCAAAAGGGACAACCTCATCGAGTTTGGTTTCCGGATTTTGAATAATGGGTTGAAAATCACCATTGGTAATAACATGCCAAAGATCTAGATCTTTTGATTTAACATATGTCTCGAATCTATTTTTCCAATAAATAAAACTATCACTTTCAAAAAGTGGTGGTCTTTGCATAGATTGCCCTTCTAGATATTTGTCGGAATCCATAGATCGATCCAAGCTTTAAAATACAATATATTTTAAAAATCTTGAGTGACCTTGGCTCCTGATACCAATTGTAGGAAACTAGAAGGGGGGTTGAATAGTTTACCGGTTAATTTGACCGTTTTAAAACTTTGCTTATAAAATGCTTTGATTCGAGTTGTATGTCAATCAATCAACAATATGAATCACAACTAAACTATCTAATGTAATGAACTAAGTAAACAATAACAATATAGAGAGATAGAGAAAGAAACGATCAAACCAAGACACCAAGATTTATAGTGGTTCGGCTATGAAGCACCTCTTTGTTCCTACTCCACTCCTCGAGTACTCCACTCGAGATTTCACTATGTCAACAAGCTCCCTTTAGGCGGAGAAAACCGTTTACACGTCGCTTACTTTCTTTTCCGACACTAAGCTAGATGTCGAGTCCTAATCTTAGCTAGAACCAATATAAGACTTCACTAAGTCTTTACACACTCACAAGATATATACTCTTGGATTGACACACAATCTAAATTACAAATACACAATTTACACAATTGGATCTACACACAATCCAACTTACACAATAACATAAAGTTAATATAATAAAGACTTGTGATCTTGAGGAGGAAGAAGGAGATCACTTAATAACAATTCGTATGTAGAAGAATACGATTGTTCTTCTCTTGCACTTGATTAGAAGAAGAAGGGAGGAAGAAAGAATTAATCACTTGAAACAAGATCAAGGTATGTTAGTGATTAAGATATGTGTTTTAGAAAGAAAGAAAGAAGAGAGAAAGTAGATATGAGAAAATTAGTGGCAAAAGGTTATGTTTTTTAGATGGGGTGGCCTAGTATTTATAGGAGACAAAAAGAGTCGTTGTACTGGCGACGGTCCTGGCGGTCCCAAATATATTAGGGGGTCGCCATAGACTACGCTCCTCTTTTTTTCTTTTTGTGGGGAAGGTGTTATATGTTTTAGAACCTTCCATTTTGAAGGGAAAAATCTGATTTCAAATTTATTATTTTAATAATACATTTCTTTTATAAATAAATATTTTATTTTTATATTTTTATAAAAACACTTTTGTAGAAATGTAAGGTTTAAGAAAAATATTTTCTTAATCACTAATCATGTTTAATGATTTGTTTATCCATACCTTAAGTGATTAATCTTAGAAATAGAATTTTACGGTTAGTAATTTATAAACGTTTATTTTTATCATAAACGTTTTTACATTTTGTTATTATCAAAACATCGAGAGGTCGAAAAATATAAATAACGTTTTTAGACATTATTTGTATTAACAAAATCAATCAACTCAATAAGCGTAACTTGCTTCACGTCTTAACCGCGACCTATATAATACATATATGGCGGTACGTGACTAAAAGTATAATATTTCGTATAATGCATACTTGCATACATATATATTACTATTATGTATATACAACCATATACTAAAATCTCCAAGTGCGACGCAAAACATTTCTCATTGACACACTTAACACTATTACGACATAATCCGAACTTAATATTGCGTTACAATTTAACTAACATTACAAACTCTTTGCTCATTATAGTCTTTATTCAAAAGTTTACGCAAGTTTGACTTTCAAAAGTCAAAGTTCATAGTTGACTTTTTACCCCAAAAATGCCTAAACTTGACTTGGCCGTAAAACGTTCGTTTTTAGGAGTTACAAGGCCCACCTTATATCAAAACGGACCTAAGAACACCCTTTATCATTATCAATAGCCTAAAAGATATTTCAAAAATTTTGACACGTCATGACCAAGTCAAACTTTCTGGTCAAATAAAGTCAACCCAAAGTCATACCAAATCACATTTTTATCAAAATCTAACTATTCCAACATGTTTAACTAGCCTAAAAACATGTACCAAAACTATTAAACACATGTTCATACCCGAAATACTTTCAAATAAATTTTGCACCATAACTATATATATGTAATAACATCTAATTAATCAACACAAAAACACAATTAAAATACTCACAAAGCTAGAACAAAGATCAAATATGGTTTCCCCATTCCTTTTAAAATCGGACGAGCAACCCAAACCAAACAAACCGAACTTTTTTAATCAACCAACTTGCTAAAAACACTAATCTAGCTATACTAATCACCTCCTTATACTCGAAATTTCCAAGAACACACCAAAAATTCAACTTCTTGAAAACTTAGTGCATGTAGAATTTTCTTAGTGGGAAATGTAGAGGATTAAACAAGGATTAATAATCTATTAATAGATCATAATGCATCTAAGTAAGTAATTTTTTTTGATGAATTTTGTGTTGGTGTTGGTGTTCGAACGGCAACAAGACGAGAGAAAGGGAGGAGTGAATTTTTTGATAAAAGTATTATAAGTGTGTGTGTGTGTGTTGTATATATAGAAAGAAACTTTGACACTTTAACACCTTTAGTCCCTCCTTTCATTTAGTCCTTTCAAAGTTAATACAAAATGGTTATTTATTCGTTACCTAGCCGACCTAGGACACGGGTAACCACACGTCTCGTAAAATTTTAAATCCGTCCCACTAATTTTACTTTAAAACGTTTAATAATCGTTAAACCTCGTAAAACACGACCTTTAAACACGAATTTTACAAAAACTCAAGAAACGTCGTAAAATACGAAAATAGCATATTTACGCTCTCGGAGCATCAAAATACGGTTTTTGACTTTCTTAGACGCTAGAAACAAATAGAAACTCAACCACAGATTAAAATTACCCTATAAATCGAAATCTCTATCAAACCTCATATAGTATAAACGACTATAACTATTTACATAACTAAAATAATTATCTTAGCTCGGGATAAACGTTGACCTAAAACTCGGGTTGTTACAAACGGTTAGAGTGAGCGTACTATCCAGACCTTAAAACACATACTCAGAGCATGCGTCTTAGACTTCGGGGGAAGTTGGGATGTTCATCTTCCATTATTGGAGTTTTCGTATAACAATAGTTATCATTTTAGTGTGAGATGTGCACCGTTTCCGGATTTGTATGGTAGAAAGTGTCGTTCCCTGATTATGTGGGCAGAGGTTGGAAAGGGTCAGTTGATAGGACCTGAGTTAGTACAAGAAACAACTGAGAAGATCTCACAGATTAAGGATAGACTTAAGGCTGCGCGTGATCGTCAGAAAAGCTATGCTGATAAGAGGAGAAAACCCTTAGAGTTCAGCGTAGGTGAGTATGTCTTGCTCAAAGTGTCACCTTAGAAAGGTATGTTACGCTTTGAGAAGAAGGAGAAATTAGCACCTAGGTTCTTTGGACCATTTGAGATCATTAAGAGGATCGGTCTAGTGGCCTATAGGCTAGATTTACCTAAAGAGCTTGATAGTGTTCATGACACGTTCCACGTGTCGAACCTTAAAAGTGTTTGGCTGATCCAACACTGCAAGTACCCTTGGATGAGATCTGAGTTGATGTTCATTTATAAGAGGTAAGATCCCCATAGAACTTGTACCAACCAAAGAACAATTCAAGACATCTTGACCCTTGATTTCATCCACATCCAATGTCTTATAATAAAAACCCCAATCATATATAAAACAAAAAAAACCTATCTACCCCTCATTTATTTTTTTATTTTCTCTCTCCTCAAAAACACACACACCATGACACCATAAAATCCACCCCACCAGAAAATTAAAAACTCGTCAAAAAACATCATCTTCAACCGCCAGAATTTAATCAATTACTCTAAATCATCATCCATCACGCTAAATCACAGTAAAACTCCATAAATCACCAAAATTTCATTATAAACCACGATCGACGCCGAGGAAAAAATGAAATGAGATGATGTTATAGATGTAACTAAACTAATCGATTGGAACAAACAGATTGTTGAACAAGATAATAAGGTTGAATCAAATGGAGATGATGTTTTACTAGAAGTTTCAGATCCAGATACCGTTATGGAAGAAGTTACAAGTAAAATTACATGTTATTCTGCTCTATAAGTGTTTTGTTATGAATAATAAAAATCACATGTGATTTTAGAGTTGTATTGTTCTGTGATTCTTGTAAATCAGAATCATATGTTATTCAGTTGTACAACAGGTAAAATCACATGTGATTTTACAACATGTAAAAACACATGTGAATCATATGTGATTCTGGAAAAATCAAATGTTATTCAATTATTACAAACCTGTAAAAACACATGTGAAATCAATGTGATTTGGTTAAAATCACTTTGTTATCCAATTATGCAACATGTAAAAACACATGTGATTTATGTTGTTTTTTTTTAGTTATTGCATGTGATTTAGTGGTTCTATTATCATGAATCTCATGTGATTCTGTTTTTTGATATACAGATTGTATGAAAACTCCAAGAGCAACTTTATACGAGCAAAATGAAACACGTGGTGGATCGATATATTAGGAGCCTCATGTATAAGGAATTCCTATACCAATTGAGGGGACCTACTATGATACAGTAGATGAAGCTATAGATATGTATATGAAATACGCTAAAATGGGAGGTTTTAAAGTTAAAAAATCAGGGCAAAGGTTAACAAAATCAGGAGCGGTAAAACATAAATACATCATGTGTAACAGAGCAGGTGTTCCAAAAGGTATAAATGTTGACACTCTTGATCCTGAATATAGTGACAAGCAAAAAAGAAATACAACAACTCATGTAACAGGTTGCAAAGCTCGTATAAAATTAGTTTTGGATATTGTTTCTGGAAGATACAAGTTAGATCAATTTTACCCTAAACACAATCACATGCTTATCCCAAAAGAGTACAAACACTTTACAGAGAAACAAAGAAAGATGACTCAAGCAGAAAAAATGTTTATTATGAAAGTTGCAACAAATAAAATTATGCAACACGTTCACACAACTTGTTAAGTATCATGAAAGTCAGGTATGAATATGTTCATGGGACAACTGATGATTTTAAGAATCATCATAGGGAAGTTAATGTCTTCATAGGTGAAAGTGATGTACAAATGCTTATAATCAAAATGGAAAAAAGAAAAATGTATGTGCTGAACTTTACATTTCAGTATAAGGTAGAAAACAGTGATTTAGTTGCAATCTTTTTGGCTGATGAAGTTGCCAAATTCAATTACAAGGAGTTTGGAGACATAGTGTCTTTTGATGCAACCTTAAACAGCAACAAGTAAGTGGTTCACTGTTATCCTATATAATTACTCTTATTTTAGTAAAATCACAAGTGATTGTCTAGGATTCACATGTGATTCGTTTATAATCACATGTGATTCTATCTTAATCACATGTGATTCTTCTGTACTCACAAGTAATAACAAAATGACTTTTGTATAGGTATAACATGAAGTTTGTTCCATTCATTGGCGTCGATAATCACAGAAAGTGTGTCACACTTGGTTTGGGAATGCTTTTACATGAAGATACAAAATTATACAAGTGGCTGCTAAAGGCATTCATGACAGCTTTCTTAAAATAACCAACCATGATTGTGACAGATCAAGATGGAGCCATGAAGAGAGCTATCGAAGCTGTTTTTACTAAAGCCAAACACAGACTATGCATGTGGCATATTATGCAAAAAATTCCATCAAAGGTATTTTTATTCACATAACTGTTTCACGTGAATCTCCTTTGATTCAACTTTGTATCACTAGTGATTCATCTTTGAATCTCCTGTGATTTAACTAATTACTCTCTTTTATCAAAACAAATTTGTAAGGAAATATATGATAAAACAGATTTCAAAGAACGTTTTAATAAGATCATTTGGAATATGTTCATTGAACCATTAAAGTTTGAAGAGAAATGGGCAAAATTAATTGAAGATTTTGGTTTAAAAAATCACAAATAAATGTCAAAGATGTTTAATCTTCGAGAAATTTGGATTCCAGCTTATTTTATTGACTCTCTATTATTTGGATTGATGAGGACCACTTCAAGGTCTGAAAGTAAAAACTCGTTCTTCAAAAGTTTCACAAACCCTAGGGCAACACTTGTTAGTTTTATGATGTCATATGAATCAGCAATGGAAAGGCAAAGGTATAGACAAGAGGCATTAGACTTCAAAAAAATTGATGCAGCTCCAATGTGTGACACAAAGTTGGCAATTGAACCTCATGCAGCAAGAGTATATACTAGGATGATATTTTTGCTTGTTTAAACATAAATAATCAAAGGTTGTCGGTCTTGTATGATACAAGATTTAAAAATAAATAAAGGTTGTGAAACTGTCATTATTAGAGACAAGAAGCAGAATGATAATAGAGCATTTAATACCAAAAAGGGAAAAGAACAAGAGAAGTAAACTGGAACAGTAGCAAAAACAGTGAGAGACTATAAGGTAAGTATTTTTATGTTTGTAATAACCCTTTACATGAATCACATGAGATTTGTTGAAAATCACATATGATTCCTTTATAATCACCTATGATTCATTTTGAATCACATGTGATTCCTTTTGAATCTCATGTAATTCCTTTTGAATCACATGTGATTCCTTTTGAAATCACAAGTATTGTTAAGATAAATCACATGATTCACATGCCTAGTTTATAATCTCATGTCATTCTAAAAAAAATCTTATTTATTGTGTTTGTGAAAAAGGTACTACGAATTATAAAAGATGGTTCAATGGTATGTTCTTGTAGACATTTTCTTTGATTCGGGTTTCTATGTCGACACATATTCTGTGTATTCAAGAATCATGATATTAATGTTATTCTAAAGCAATACATTTTGAGGCGCTGGACAAGGGACATAATACCACCGGACCTGAGAAGACAACGAAACAGATATGGGGAAAAAATGTAACAATTGAAACACTTACAAATGAGGCAAATTTTTTGGTAGATAATTGTTTATTCTTGTTGAGCAAAGATGAAGTAAAGATGGGCGCTTTTGTAGAAAAGTTGAAAGTACTCATGCAAGAAGTAAAAGCTGATGTGCCGAATTCCCCTTTAAGAAATATAGGAGATGTGATTGGTGGTATTTTTTCAATATCAAAACCCAATCAAATTGTTGTACAAAACCCAATAGAGGCTTTTAACAAAGGAGAACATTTGAAAAAAGGAGAACGTTTAAAGAGTGAAAGAGAAAAAACATTTAAAGTTAGAGAAAAAAATTGAAGGTTTGTGGCTACTGTAAAGAGAAGACAAACGAACATACCAAAACAACTTGTCCACTAAATCCAAAGGCAAAGAAAAAGAAGAAGGCGACACCAATTATTAATGGTTGATCACTCTTTAGTTACTTGAATATTTGTTCCTTACTAGAATTATGTGTTTACTTGAATGATGAAAGTTCCCAATAGCACACTTCCTTCTCAAAGAAACAAACTAATGCATCTCCACCTTTCATCTTAATCTGATCTAACGGTGTAGATATTTTCCCATTTTATTTTTAATATTTAGGTAGGGGTATTATTGTAATTTCATATATATCTTATACAATCCCAAATCAAACACACAGACTATTCATTTCTCTTTAACCGTTACATACACACACTCACACACAGTAACCACCCACCCCTAAATCATTCCCAAATCTAACCCTAATCGTTATTCAACAAAATTGATGGTTGAAAATGGACATACGAGACGAAATGTGTCTATCTAAAGATGATCCATTGCCCAAAGCATCTTCGTTGCATGTTTTCGATCAAAATAAGCATCGAAATAAGCTACCAGGTATAAATTTCTGTTATTCTTCATTTGTTTTGCTTATTTGGTGCTTATTTAAGAGTTTTAGATTTTTTTTTGTTTATTTTATATTATTAGTTCGTGAATGCTTATTTGTTGATTATTTTGTTGCTTATTTTGGATTCAATCAATAGATGGTGCTTATTTGCTTATTTGGTGCTTATTTAGGTTTTTTAGGTTTTGTTTCTTATTTTCTTTATTATCAGTTTGTTGTTGATTATTTGTTAATGATTTCGTTGAATAATTTATGTTTAAGCAAATAGATGTTGCTTATTCAGTAGCTTTTGCTTATTTGTTGCTATTTAGGATTTTTTAGGTTTAGCTTTTAGTGATGAATCACATGTGATTCGTTTGTGTTATGTAATTTGTTTTTGTTCCTTATTTGTTTACTGATGTTTTTATTTTATTTTTGTGTTTTGAACAAGCAAAAATATCTGTATGATCATCGTTTGTGATAAGCGTAAAAAATCAATGTGAATTAAAAGTTATTTAGCAAAAAAATCTGAAATATCTAAAATATTGAGATGTTTGTGTTTTGAAAACTGTTCAATGTATAGTGAATTAGCGAAAAAATCAATGTGAATTGAAAGCTATTTAGCATTAAGTGATCCAATGGGATGTTTGATATGCTTTAGAACTTGTTTAATGTTATAATCCAGTGAGATGTTTGTTATTATTTAAATGTTGTTTAATGTGTAGCGATAGATGATACCTTAGATACTATGCAGAGACTGTCTAGTAAGTAAATTGTTTATCCAGTGAACATGTCAGAAGTGCTTTTTATAAGTTGATTAATATTGAGTTTTGAGATGATTCGATGTTTAACAAGCTTTTGCTATTGTTTGATGTACAGACCTCAAAATCAGAATGTATCAATTGCTCTAACGTTTTTAAATAGCCAATGAGATGTATAAAGTGCTTTAAAACTTGTTGAATGAGTAAATTGTAGCTTATTTTGTAGCTTTTGCTTATTTTGTTGCTTATTTTGGACACAAGCCATAGATGTAGCTTATTTTTTAGCTTTTGCTTATTTTGTGCTTATTCAGTTATTTAGGTTTATTATCAGTTATTTAGGTTTATTATCAGTGTTGGTTGTTGCTTATTTAGTGTTTTGTTGCTTATTTTGTGCTTGTTTAGTTATTTTAGGTTTTTATGTTTTTAGGTGTTTAGGTTTTATAAACTCAGTAGTGTTTTTTGCCTAGGTATGAGTCACATGTGATTTTAGTGTTGGTATGAATCACATGTGATTTCAATATCAAAAATCCTATGTGAGTTGTTTAGTTGTTTTCTTATTTGTTATTTTTTGATAATAATTAGTGCTTTACTTATTTTTTTTGTTTACTCATGGTTTTTTATAATTTTTTGTTTGATGTTAGGTGTTAAGGGTATTGGTCGTGTTTCTACTATTAAATTGAAATCAAAGGTTACTTGTAAAAGTGATTCTCCTAAGAGTATGTGGATTTCGGTGAGTGAAAGGTTGTTAAATAAACCTGGTGATAATATAGTGTTTAACCCACAGCCGGTTTGTCAATATAATCCTATCATCGGCGAAGTTATAAAGGAGAGTGATAAGGCGCCGGTTGTGAAGGAAAAACCAGTTGATGTTATTGAGAAGTCCACTGTTGATGCGTAATTTCTTTTAAATAAAACTACGTCAGATTTTACATTTATAAAACCCTAACTACCTCAACTATTCCTACGCACTAAAGAGCAGTGTACCCTATCGTGTATAGTGTAGTGACTGGTAAGTACGGGTGTCGACCCAAAGAACGGTTTGTGTCTCTAATCGTCTAATTGATTTTATTATTCTACCTAAGAAAGCAGGAAAGAAATCATGTTGAATAATCAAGATTATTGTGGAGTTGTTTTGGTGGTAAGCCTAGTTGGTCGAAAAGGGAATTGGTATAGTGGTGAATAATTAGGAAGGAAGAACGCAATTAATTACTATGATCTCTAGTGCAATGTCTTATTGCAATCTTATATGGGGACTAGAATCATTAGGTCTAATTTGATAGTTGAAACCTAACCTATGTCTACTGAGTGGAATGAACTCGCAGGGAGAATTAACCTATTCTCAGTATACAGTTATTGAGATTTATTTTAACTTATAAGATACACTTTATTCTAAAAGGTGGTCTCCTCATTAGCTCATTCTCCTAACCAGGAATTAATGCTAAGGGTTCTTCCTTATTAGTTAAGGTCGAACAATTACGAGTATTGGCCACTCTATTGCAATCAATTGCGCGTACAAGGATTGGGATACCTTATACTCACTTTTAGTGCGTGCTCAACCTTATATCAAAACCTAACTAGGAGTCCAAGGGTTACAAAGTGCACTATATAAATTAATAAAGAAAACGATAAAACAACGAGATCATAATATACTAATCATTAGATAATTAAAATAATTAAATGGCAAGAATAAATAATAAAACATTACTAATAAAAATAACAATAACAATTATATGGATGGATCCAATAAGCCAAAATAATATAATTAAATTGACCATAAAATGTTGAAGTATAATTACAAGTTGTGCGAAATTAATGCTCTCGATCCCCTAGTCAAACACCATGGTAAACCCCGAAGGGTTTGCCCTACACCAAGCAGGCAAGTTGCCTTCTCTTTCATCTACTATTTTAATCGTTGGCTGCTACACACCGAATATGATGTAGAATGAATCAATTCATCATATATTTATACTAAAATACAAGTTTGGGTACTTGTCAATTTGGTCCCTAGAGTTTAGGGTGGAAAATGTAACAATTAATGAAACTTTGTCCTTTTTGCTCAACTTCAGTCCTTGTGATTTTACGGCGTAACCAAATATACGGTTACGCCGTAACCTTCATGACGCGTCTTTCCTTCTTTAAGAGACATTTTGGTTACGGCGTAATAAATAATCGCGTTGCGCCGTAACCCTTAGTCAATCATCAAAATCTTTTCAATAATAAACAATTACGGCGTAACTATATATGACGTTGCGCCGTAAAGCCTCGTCAGCACCGAATCTTCATATTAATTAAGTGATCTCTCAAATCTTCGTAATAACTAAGTTTTATAGCGTAACCCAGCGGGCCGTTACGCCGTAACATCTTCAAAGCATCTAATTTAGCATCATTAATTAATAAAAATATAGTATCCCTACTAAATAATATAGTAGTGGTACTATTCTTCATTTGGCATGTAGGCTACATTCTGTAGAAATATAGTAGCCCTCCATAATATTTTAGTACCTCTACTAAATGAATTAGTATTAGTACTAAATTTGCCCTTTTTCTCTATTTTCCGTTCCATTGCCTTAATTTACCTGAATTCACAAAATAATTGAAATAAATATCAAATTCATATAAAAGTGATATAAAGCAAGGCAATAAACATGGGAATTTGATATGAAAAAGTATTAAATATTTGATGTTATCAAATATCCATCCACTTGACTTCTACTTGCCCTCAAGTAGAACCATTTAAATAATTCTCAAAAAGATATCTCCCTATCTATCCAGGAGGATATGAATAAAAAAATTACCTAGGCTAGAAAATTCTAAACCGAGCACCTCACGAAAAGGAAAAACATATCACACTCATACTCTCACTAATCTATGTGTTTCATTTTTGGTGATCACTCAACTGCTTAGTCATGGCGAGTATTCTATCATAAGCTTGGCCAGGATACTAAGCTTCACCACTAGAGTGTAGATGCAAATGTTCAAAAAGACAAATGGGTTGACACAACACAAAGGCTTACAAGGTTTTGACTATTCAAACAATCTTTCACCCAAAGTACCACACCAACAAGGTAGCTGAATTACACATACATGGCCATAACGACATAATAGATATGAGTGATTCGATCTCATCCTCCTTCGTGTTTAACAATGGGTTAGGACGAAGAATAATATAGGGTAAGATAAAGACATGGTATGCACATTTAATTGTTGTTAAATAAAAACACAAAACAAATAGTTTCCTAAGTCCATAATCTCCCCGTTGCTGGTCACATTTAAATCCCATAAGGTAAAAACGAGGGTCAAAAGTCAAGGGGTCTTTATAATACATGAGTTAATGCGTATGAAATGTAATGTGATGCAATAACTCGGCCTTCATCATCATTGATTATGTGCTAAAAAAATGAAAATTTGGGCCAAAATAGCACATAATCTCACCAAATACCTCATTTCTATCTCCTTTCCCCCCACTTGAGTTGTGCAATGTCCTAATTGTATAAATAAACTTATAATAGAAAGGAGAGATAGAACTACCCGTGAAAGACGGAATCATTGCCAGCTGGACACGACGAAAATACTAGCACTATACGACATATAAGCTGACTAATAAACACTTGCTTGCATGCTCTTTATTCTCTTTTTTTGATGCAAGACAAGGATACAATAAATCACAATACAAACACATATATACATGAGTGTCCCCCCACTTAAGATCAACTGTCTTCAAAACTCATCTTTTCTTCAAATATCCTCTATCTTAACCCGCAACTTCCACCAGTGAAACCCAAAATTAACCAGCAACTCCCCAATCATTGACTAAGAAACTACAAGGTAGGCTAAGGCGATAGGTTTAACAAAAAAACATATATTAGGTTACAAAATGAAAGGAAAAGCTCAGCAGGTTGTACTAGGGGTATCTTGCACTAAAGATGAGTGCAACAAGGGGTTTAACAGGGAGGTTGACTAATTAGTGTGAAAAGTCAATATACACAAACATAACATGGATGGGCTATTTGGGGTTAATCCTAAAATTGCCTTTTATCATAGCTACACCGATTACATTAGGTGCAATGCTCATTATTGTGGTCTCGAAAAGATAAACCAGGCCAAGTTTTAAAGTTTACTACTGCCACCGGCACACTTATTTTTATTGGATTTACGTATAAGGGGAAAACGGAAAGGCTTATCCTCACATAATTGAATTATAAGGTAGGGTGTACGCAGTATAGTCTTAACTAGTTAAGTAATAAAAAACATATCAAAATTTTATTAATGAAACATTTTTCAAAATAAACTAGAAAAATAGAGGCAAATATAATCAAATAGGTGTTTATTTTTAATCCTTTCCCCCCACTTGAGTCAAACATAAGCATATAAAATTTAAATAGGAAGAGTTAGAAATGGAACGGATTACTCCCCTAGATTTGCTCGGTGATATGAAGAGACAACATGCTCTAAGCAATGCTCCAAGTCTTCTTCATGCATCATCACAAGCAACTTCATCATCATCCGGAATAGCATTCAACTAGGATGGTTCAGGATGCTTCCTTTCAGCTTGATTAGTATCCTAGCACCTCATCCCGTGCATTACCTGAATAACTGCAATAAAGAATAATACCAAAAGCATAAACCTAGATAAAAGCACAATAGCACAAAATATAAAAACTATACAAAATAAGCCTAACACACTTTTGTAGGAATCATGGTTGCATTTAGCGTATGCAACAAGCCTTTTAAACCACTTGGTGGCCCAAATGGACAAGTGAAGTCTCGTAAGCGTTTCCAGAGAATATACCCACATAATTCATTTACCAATATATACGGTTTTGTAAAATTTCAAACGATTTAATGATTTGTAGGAAGGGATTATGGCGTAACCAAGGGTTGGGTTACGCCATAATCATGTGGATGATCATTTAAAAATTTTGATTAACTTCAGTTACGCCATAACCATGGGAAGGATTACGCCGGAACTTCAATGATTACGGCATAACTAAATTGTTATGCCATAATTGCTGCCATTGGTAGCAGTCTTACTATACAATTAAGAGGAAAGGTGACTTGGAATTCTACCATTTTGCTTTTAGACCCTGCAAAACCAAGTAAGAAATATACAAAACCAACTAAATGCATAAAACAATTAAAAGGATAGGACTTTTGTTTATTTAAAGAGTCATTAAGTTTGACTCTAGCCTCTATCACAGGCTACTTGGACATCTCCACACATGTTCAATCTTCATGTCATCTCCTCAACCTGTAAATAATTGCTCATCCTGCATACTAACAAACATGTGCTTTAAATGTGTAATAAAACTAAGAAAAAAGAGGAGCATACATTAATGGCAATTACTTGACTCAGGAATAAAATTTTAAGGTTCAAGCAATGCCTAAACTATTTTTGGTGTTTCAGACCCAAATATGTCGTAACAAGCACAACCAAGTCACACCATATCCAAGTCTGAAATGTTTTTTTTATTTTTCACACACGTTACGCCGTACCATATAACTGGTTACACCGTAACAATAGAACATGCAAACATTCAGAAAATGGAGAAGAACAGAAGGTTCAAGCACACATACAAGCACAAACAAACACACATATAACAATCAAACAAGCCGTACCATATAACTAGTAAGTACGGGTGTCGACCCAAAGAACGGTTTGTGTCTCTAATCGTCTAATTGAGTTTATTATTCTACCTAAGAAAGCAGGAAAGAAATCATGTTGAATAATCAAGATTATTGTGGAGTTGTTTTGGTGGTAAGCCTAGCTGGTCGATACGGGAATTGGTATAGTGATGAAAAATTAGGAAGGAAGAATGCAATTAATTACTATGATCTCTAGTGCAATGTCTTATCGCATTCTTAGATGGGGACTAGAATCATTAGGTCCAATCTGATAGTTGAAACCTAACCTATGTCTACTGAGTGGAATGAACTCGCAGGGAGAATTAACCTATTCTCAATATACAGTTATTGAGATTTATTTTAACTTATAAGATATGCTTTATTCTAAAAGGTGGTATCCTCGTTAGCTTGTTCTCCTAACCATGAATTAATGCTAAGGGATCTTCGTTATTAGTCAAGGTCGAACAATTACGAGTATTGGCCACTCTATTGCAATCAATTGCGCGGATAGGGATTGAGATACCTTATACTCACTTTTAGTGCGCGCTCAACCTTATATCAAAACCTAACTGGGAGTCTAAGGGTTACAAAATGCACTATATAAATTAACAAAGGAAACGATAAAACAACACGATCATAATATAATAATCATAAGATAATTAAAATAATTAAATGCCAAGAACAAATAATAAAACATAACTAATAAAAATAACATCAACAATTATATGGATGGATCCAATAAGCCAAAATAATATAATTAAATTGACCACAAAAAGTTGAAGTATAATTACAAGTTGTGCGAAATTAATGCCCTCGATCCCCTAGTCGAACGCCATGGCAAACCCCGAAGGGTTTGCCCTACACCAAGAAGGCAAGTTGCCTGCTCTTTTCGCTACTATTCTAATCGTTGGCTGCTACACACCAAATATGATGTAGAATGAATCAATTCATCATATATTTATACTAAAATACAAGTTTGGGTACTTGTCAATTTAGTCCCTGGAGTTCGGGGTGGAAAGTGAAACAATTAATGAAACTTTGTCCCTTTTGCGCAACTTCAATCCCTGTGATTTTACGGCGTAACCAAATATACGGTTACGCCGTAACCTTCTTGACGTGTCTTTCCTTCTTTAAGAGATATTTTGGTTACGACGTAATTAATAATCGCGTTGCGCCATAACCCTTAGTCAATCATCGAAATCATTTCCATAATAAACGATTACGGCGTAACTATATATGACGTTACGCCGTAAAGCCTCATCAGCATCGAATCTCCATATTAATTAAGTGATCTTTCAAATCTTTGTAATAACTAAGTGGTTACAACGTAACCCAGCAGACCGTTACACCGTAACATCTTCAAAGCATCCAATTCGGCATCATTAATAAATAAAATATAGTATCCCTACTAAATAATATAGTAGTGGTACTATTCTTCATTTGGCCTGTAGGCTACATTCTGTAGAAATATAGTAGCCCTCCATAATATTTTAGTACCTCTAATAAATAAATTAGTATTAGTACGAAATTGACCCTTTTTCACTATTTTTTGTTCTTTTGCCTTAATTTACCTGAATTCACAAAATAATTGAAATAATATATCAAATTCATATAAAAGTGATATAAATCAAGGCAATAAACGCGGGAATTTGTTATGAAAAAGTATTAAATATTTGATGTTATCAACTATCGTTAAGGAGAGTGATAAGGCGTCGGTTGTTTCGGCTGTTGTGATTGAAAAGTCGACTGTTGACGAGAAGGATAATTCAAAGGTTAGGAGTAAGGTTTTTAAGGGTAAGTCATTGGTTGTTTTTAAGTATAAGCATAAGACTGAGCTTCCTAAGGATAATCAAAAGGATAATCCAAAGGATAAGGAGAGTGATAAGGAGTCGGTTGTTGTGGCTGTTGTGAGTGAAAAATTAGATGTCGATGATAAGGATAATTGAAAGGTTACGAGTAAGGTTTCTAAGGTTTCAGATAAGAGTGATAAGGCGACGGTTGTTACGCCTATTTTGAAGGAAAAAACAGCTGATGTTATTAAGAAGTCGACTGTCGTTAAGGAGAGTGATAAGGCGCCGGTTGTAAAGGAAAGTGATAAGGTGCTGGTTGTAAAGGAGAGTGATAAGGCACCGGTTGTTTTGCCTATTTTGAAGGAAAAACCGGCTGATGTTATTGAGAAGTTGACTGTTGTTAATGAGAAGGAAAAACCGGCTGTTGATGTTACGAGTAAGGTTGGTAAGAGTAAGGCTGTTTTTCATACAGACAAGGCATTGGATGTTGTTTCAAAAGATAAGCCAAAGAGTAATCCTCCGTCTGTTGTTGGTAAGGGTAATGCTCCGTTTGTTGTTGGTAAGGCAAAGGATAAGCCGTCTATTGTTAAGGGAAAGGTTCCGACTGAGCTTCCTAAGAAGAAGCATAAGACTGATATTCCTAAGGATAAGCCTAAGCCTAAGGACAAGAATAAGGTAGATTCAGAAGTTCCTGTTTTAAGGTCTAAGCCAGAAGTTAAGGCGAAAGCTTCTGTTTCAGAAGATGTTAAGCGTAAAAAGATGTTATCTAAGGAAGATCGTACTAAAAAAACTTGAATTGAAGATGATAAAAGGTAAGATGGTTAGTGATGAGGTTGATTCTGATGAAGTTAGTGACCGAAAGCCAAACAATGAAGATTAAGGCTGAGGTGAAGAGAAAAAGGAAGGGTGGTTTTAGATTCTGATTTGGATTCTGTTGATGAAGAGAAACTGAGGCGAGTGCTTAAAAAATTGAAAAAGATTAAGACAGAATATTTCGATGAAGAAAGTGGCCTGAAGTCTAATAAGAAAGGTAATAAAAAAGAAAAGTAGCTCACGCCTGAAGAAGCAGCACATGAAGAGTATCTTCGTGAGTTTCCAACTCTTCATGCAAGAATTGATATGTGGAGTTTTTTTGTCGGAAATAGGTTTTAGTTTATTTCACAATGTTTCCATTGATAAAACACCATCGAGGTTGTGAAGGCATGCTTTGTCAAAGTTTAGTTCAACAACTTACACTTTGACTTTTGAAATTGGTGATTATGACGAGGTCACTCCATCGAAAATCCATGATATTTTAGGTATCCCAGTTGGTGGTATTTGGTTATTTTCGTTAGATGTCAGACCAATTGAGCATGAGTTTGTGAGGTCATAGGTTGAACAATTTTACCCTAAATCATTAAAGGAAATCCGAGTAAGTGATATCGCTTCCAAGGTTATTTCTACTCAGCAAGTTAACTTTCTATTCAAAGTCAACTTTCTTACCTTGTTTACCAATACAATGGGTAGAGTTGGTGGTTAGAAGGGACAGATTTGTCTGGACGTGGTTAGATGTTTGCGTGAGGAATCTGTTATATCTGACATCGATTGGTGTGGCTACATTCATAGTTGCCTTAAAGAAAGTGAACTCCCGGAAACACCAACTCTACATTATCTTGGTCCATTTACATTCCTCATTGTAAGTTTCTAAATTCATCTAAGTTTAAATCATATTCCTCACATGTTGTTCAAACTGAATCACATGTGATTTTCTTTTGAATCACATGTGATTTCTTTAAAAGTCTCATGCGATTTTGTTTAATCTTATGTGATTCTATATTTCTTTTTCCATTTTTTGTATCTAGATTCTACAAAATTCGATTGGTTTCCTGTTGTTCATACTCGTCCAGCTATCAGAGACTGGGCTTCAACTTTAATGAGAAAAAGACATGATCCAGAAACAAAAGAGCATGTTATTGGGTGTTTAGATCTTCATAATGAATAGACCGAATCTGAGCTTCAAGAGACTGAAGGTTTTACTAGGGTTTCTTCATTGGAAACTTCCGAGAGAGAGGTTCATTTAAATTTATTTTTCATATTGATTTATCCTTAGGAAGCTCAGTTTTAATTTGTTTCATTTGATTTCTCTTTGAATCACATGTGATTCTAACTAAATCACATGTGATTCTATCTGAATCACATATGATTTGTTGAGTACTCATGTGATTCTATTTTTGATTAACAACAGGCTTTGTTTAAAAAAAGCTAAAGAAAAGCTTGCTTTAATTTGTTCTGAAAGAATTGTTCTAGAAGATTTAATCAGGAAAGCTAGTTCAGATTATCCTGGTGATCGAAAGTTTGTCGAGCTTCAAGAAAAGTATGTCCAAGTTTTCAGAGATCCTATTTCATTTAATGTTGATGTAAATTTCGTAGATGGTGGAAATGACAGTGATTGGGATGATGACGGGGATGATGATAATGATGACTGTAATGGAAATAATGATGAGGAGTTGAATGATGATAATGATGACAGTAATGGAAATAATGATGGGAGTTAAATGATGAAGATACTTTAGGTAGCAATCCGAGTTTTGGTTTTAGCAAAATCGGGTTAGATGATTTAGACAAGCAGCCATCTCATGAATACACTTGAGAATTATACCCAATGGTTAGAAAGAAATGCATATTTAGTTGGAGATATAACACCCCATGTTTTAGGGTCATTTACGGTGTCAATATATTCACTATTTATTTTTAGTATTGTACGAGTTTCCTTTTAAATCGTAATCGTTAAGTTAAATCGCGTAAGCTAAAAATTATCATTCAATGTAAACGGGCATCAAATAATTAAATATTTACATCAAGCAAGTGTTAAGTAATTATTTTGAGTATAATTATTAACTTTGTTCATTTTATTTTTATTGGTTACGTAAAGTGATTACGTTTCGCGATAAAATACGTTTAGGCATTCTCGAAACCACCAAAACCTTTCTACGCTTTAACAAATACTCACAATTATACCTAATACCCAAAATTTTCAAAATATCATCACACATATGCTTATATGGCCGGATACACAAGGATGGATACAAATATAATATCTAAATTCAATTACATTTCCTAGAATTCATGGGATGATCTCTCATTTAGGGAACCACTAGATATTTTCATACTAACTCTAATAGTGAATGACCAAAGTCTTCCTAGAAATCCTCTAGATGTTCCTTGACTAGTCAATATGGTATATAAGGCATCAACTAGCAAGATAAACATACACATCTCATTTTCATAGTGAAAACTTCACCATTTCCTCTTTTTCTTTTGCTCTATCCTACGACAACAATCAAAACCCTTACAAAATCCATACAAAATTTATCTTCAACATTTACAAGCACTCCTACAACATATCTAAGATATCCCAAGGTGATTAGAAGGTTTGGTTTGGGGTTTACAAGTGTAAAGCAAAGGAAAAGCAAGATTAGGGTTTCATTTAGTTTTAAGGTTTTCAAGTGTTGAAAGCTAGGGTTTGTTTGCTTAAACAAGGGTTTATATCATAATGTTCATCATCATACTTCATATTAAGGTTACCTAAAACTCTTAATCTCTTTACTTTCATGATTTTATGCATATATAATGTTTGTGTACTTAATCACCATCTAAGGAACATAATGAGATATAAAATGGTTTTTATTCTTGTTTATGGTTTTGGTAAACTTTGTCATATGATATATGGATGTTATGGATCATGTTATAAAGCAAGTATATACACTATATGAGTGTTGGTTAAGTTATATAAAGCATATATAAGTAAAAGTATAAAAAGTTACTTATAAATGTTCATGAACAAATGAGTATGAAACTTGATATTCTTGTGATTCTTGGACAATATATGGACTAATCATGGACTAGAGACCCTAAAGATGTAAGACATGTGATATTGAAGGTTGTAAAGGACTTGTAACAAAGTGGTTAAACTAAAAAGTTATAAAAACAACTTTTAAACACATTTTAACAAAATGGACAAAAAGGGCTGTTTGGAATTCGAACTTAACATATATATTTTATGATTTTATAAAATACTACATGTCACAAGGATCGTGGGCATGTAGAGGACTTGAAAAACCGATTTATAACGAATGAGATACGCTAATTTTAAGTTATACGTTAATTAAACGCGTTTATAAAAGAAATTTTATAAAAACCAATTACCATTCACATTTAATGAAAATGTAAACATATTTTATCAGTTAGTACATAATTTTAGGATTTCAAAACAATAAGATTCATAATTTTATGATTAATAACGAAGGAGTTATGAATTACGCGAGTTTACAACAATAAATACTTTTATAAAACTATTTTTATAAAAGTTACTGTTCACATCAGACATTAACATTTTGAAAACATCATTAAATAGATAGAACTTTTAATTACGAAGACGTGCTCAAAACAATCACTAAAAACGGAGTTCTAACGAATAAAATACGACATTTACGAGTTTACGGCGACAAATTTTATAAAAGTATATTAACAGTAAAAACCACTCTTCACCAGGGGACTAAAAATATTAAAATGTAATATTTTGATAACTCATCTTAATACGAAAGCTTGGACATAAAAAACGTAAGAAACGGGCTTAAAACGATAAAGTTACGTCGTTTTTACTAATGAAATATTTATAAACGTTTTAACTTTATAAATACGATTTCATAAACGCAATTAAATGGTGATGTAGCTATATAGAATTATATATGGTAGTAGTTATTCAAAGTGCTTAGTATTTATACGGCCTATAAATAATTAGGTTGCATTTGGCGTTTATCTGACGCATTTTCTGTGATATACTTGATATTCATTCACTCGAGGTGAGTTCATAGCCCCGTGTTTTACAATTACAATGATTTACAATTTTTGGGGTGAGAAACATATGCATGTTTTTACAATTGAACGCAAGTGGATATTTTTATATTATAATTACATGTTTGCCTAGGTAACAATACCCAGTGATCTCATTATCATGAACTGTTAAATTACTGGATTGTAAGCGTGAATGTTATAAATAGATCTATTTGGGGGGTGACGCCCCTGTTCGGGTGATTAGCTATCACCGGGAACGAATGTATACCATGTCGGATTTAGGATGTTCTGGGTTGAACAACATCAAGGGCAATGTAGGCAATTCTATATCGCAATTCATATATGTCGAGCTTCAGTATCATGAGCTTAGGGAAACGTAATGACATTTTTGTGATATTTGCATTTGATGTATTATCACGGGGGAAATCTTACGGTCCTACATTATACATTTTACAAACCTATGAATTCACCAACATTATTGTTTACATTTTAAACAATGTTTTTAGGAGGTCAATAAGGCACGAGGTTCAAGGGATACTTTGGTGTTTATATTTTGGATGTCACATGCATAAAGATTTGGTTGCATTACATTTTCGGAAACAATTGTTATAAACTAGAATCTTTGTAATATGTATTTTGAACAAGTGAAGCTACGGGCTTTTGTAACAAATACTTTGCTAAATCCAATGTATCGGTTTTTAAATGAGTTTTTGGTCGTTCTTATATATATCTTGTGTTATTGATCTATGAAGTACCACCCCTAATGACCTATATTCCGCTGCGACCTAATTTAGGGTGTTACATATCGGTATCAAGAGCCAAGGTTATAGAAAACCATATCAAATGTTTTTTCTGGACTATAACCGTTTTCAAACATTGCATTCATACAAAGGGATTATCACGGGACATACATACACTACTTGTTTGCATTAGTTAGTTTTACTAGATGCTTACATGATTCATATACATGTTCATATTATAGTACATACATTACTATAAGGGTGTTACATATATATACATAGATGTGTTTACATTCTTTCACACATACTTTACAATTATTTATATAAGGGTTATTTATATAAATATTGGAACATTTCTTTAGGCAATGTAGTATTATAAGCTCGTAGGTCCTAAATGCTACCTAAAAATTAAGCTATCAAATATGATATCTTACCATTATTCATCTATGTTATGAGCGCATATTCATATTTACCATACATTATCTCGCAACACTCTATTTTTGGAGCACGACTAGGATAACTAAACTAATCTTATCTTATTACTCTTTCAACTTTGAAGAACAATGACAACTGTAAATCAAGAGATGAGTGTTGAGGAAATCGAGCGGGTCATAGCCCAGCGAGTGGCTAATGCTATCGAGGCTATTGCTATTTATGAGATAAAAACCAACATGGCCTGTAAGTCAGTGAGCCAGACCAAACAACAAGAAGACAACATAGCAGAGAATGCTAGCAACAAGAGGAAGTGGGAAGGTAACCACAATGGAAGCTCAAGCCATCAAAACAAAGGGCATAAGGTGCCTAAAGCACACACTACTTGGCCAACCAACAAGAAGGCATATGTTAGATCTCTACTTCTGTGCAACCAGTGCAAATTTCACCATAATGGATAGTGCACTATAAAGTGCAGAAATTGCAAGAAGGTTGGCCACATAACACAAAATTGTAGAACACCTGCTGTTGCTAGGAATCAACGAACTCACACCTGTTATGAGTGTAGAAGTCTGAGACACTACAAGAGTGAGCATCCAATAGTGAAATTTTAGAACCGTGTGGACATGATTTATGGAAGGGTGATGGCATCTAAGCCTAAGACAATGCAATATGCAATTAAATTTGCAACCAAACTAATGGACAAAAAGATCAGCACTCTTGCTGAACGCCAGGCTAAGAACAATAGGAAGTTGGATCACACTTCTACGAACAATTAGAACCAACAACAGCCGAACAAGAGACAAAATGCTGGCAGATCTTACACTACAAGGCACGGGGAGAAGAAGCATTATGGCGGATCTAAGTTGTTGTGTTCTAAATGCAACTATCACCATGATGGTCCATGTGCTCTCAAATGCCATAAGCGCAACAGAGTTGGCTATCTGGCCCGTGGCTGTAGGAGTTCTACAAATTCCAATACTGCTAACAACCAAAGGGGCACTGGGGCAAGTCAAAAGGTTACTTGCTATGAATGTGGGAATCAAGGGCACTACAAGAGTGATTGCCCGGAGCAAAAGAACCAAAACCATGAAAATCAAACTGGAGGTACTGGAGCACGTGGAGTGGTGCATGCTGTTGGGAATAAATATTCATCAAGAGTTAATACTGCCAAGGTATAACTAACAGTACTAATGGAGTTAGTACTGCCAGTACAAACTTAGTACTGCCAGTGTTAGTTAATACTGCTAGAAGAAAAATTTAATACTGCTGATGGTTAATGCTGCTGACTTGGAGATAAGGATGCAAAGAGATAAATGTGGAATGTATATCTTATATATTTTAGGAAGATTCGTATATGATTATAATTGTAATTGACCCTAAAAGTTCGGTAGTTATCTTGTAAAGGACTCCTTATGGTGTATAAAAGGAGATCCTAGGTTAAGGTTTTAGATATACTTAAGAGAGAAATATACATCTTAGAGAAAGAACATATAGCTTCAAGGTTGTAAACCCTAGTACTAAGCAAGAGTACTCGTATTATTGTTCTAATAATATTGAAGCATTTTGTGTTTTGTTCATTGTTCATTGTTTAGTACTGTTTCATTGATATATCTTCTAGAGTATTGAAGTGTAGATTCCGCATACACTTTGATATACAAACAAAGTCTCTACCATTGTTATTTTGGATTCATCCAAGGTAACATACATTTTACAAGGTAAAGAATCGATCAAGGCTTGGGATCAACAAAAAGAGTCATCAGACCCTTCCGACTCCTCAAGCTGGGAAGGACCGGCCAGGTCTGGACTAACATCCTTGGCAAGCTTAGAAATTGCAGTAGCCCTGGTGAAGGTTGTGGCAGCAGCAGTAGTATCTAGCGGAGCACTCAAAGTGCTAGAACTATAAGGATAAACAAAAAAGTAACGACTAAGAAAAGGTGCGGAAATTAAGACAGCACTTAAGGATGCGTATACATACCTCCCCACAGTGGTATGGATCTGGAGGCTCGCTTGGGCAGATAAATTTACAAAACTTTCACTCTCCTGAGAAGGAGGGGCAACAGAGAGAATAGCAGGCTGTTCCCGGGC
>BQNB010043570.1:0-45433 GCA_026074375.1 Tanacetum coccineum | reverse complement strand
ACATTATATAACCTGTGGAAAACGTCCTCGTTATAAGACGGACGCACCAACATCCACCTAAAAACATGTTTAACATGATAAGCTAGAAACGGCAACAAAAAGGCCAACACACAGCCGCGGTAAAAAAGCAAACGTTCATATTACATACAGGCCGCAAACAGAAATAGCCACATACAGCCACGACATACAAAAAAGATAAAAAAGATCTAAGTGTTCAAGATACAATAGCAGACCACATGCGGTCATGGCATAGAGATAAAACTAAAGGCAACAACGCTCAAGATTGGGGACGGCAACAACACTTCCCAAGGCTTCATATGTGTCTTCTTCAGCATAATCCTCAACAGAGAGAGGGGCAGCGGAAATACTAGCTTCACCCACCCAAGTCTGGGAAGACAGAGGCGCGGAGACTATCTCCATCATCAGTTGGCGAAGAGCCGCGGCATGCTTCTTGGGCCCCTCAGCACGAGCATGGACATTCATCAAAGCAAAAGATAGAGAGGTCTCCTCGACGGCCGTTTTATCACCAGCATGATGAATGAGAATAGAAAGCTGCTCAATGCACGGTTGTTAGGAAGCAGCTTCCGGAAGTTCAACAAGGGGTCCGTCCAGAAGAAAGCAATCAAGAACTTCATCCATCCCGACATCCTTTTAGGATTTCAACAGATCCACCAAGGGGAAGTGTGCATCTTCAAGGGCCTTAACCACGTTAACATAATCTGGGCTGGCAACCTCCGGGTTATATGCATCAACCATGGAAAGACTCCTCCCGGCAACCCCATGCTCATGACCAGCCTCTAAACCTTCTTGCATGCCAAAATCAATGGCCCGGCCCAAAGCATGACCAAGAATGCCCTGGTACTCTGAAGATTTCAAGCACTTAAAGAGAGCAAGTTGTATCCCATGGGTTAGAAGCAACCTCCTTCCGGCAAAAGAGTCAAGTAGGTGGGATAAAATTCCCCCTCCAAACGGCCAGAGACATCCATCACGTGTGCCTCAAGCTCGGCCACATGGTTGTACAACTCCTGAGTCTGCTCTTCCTGCTGAACTTCCATTTTCTCCTTGAAACCCTGAAAACCGGCATGCAAAGAAGAAACCTACAAAAGCAAGAACACTTGTATAAAAAAAACACATATTATAAAAACATGTAAATAGACACATGCGGAATAAAAGGTGCGAACATACCTCAGAGGCAAGCCTATCTCGCTCAGATGCCAACGAAGTAATCTTAGCCCCGGCCTCGGCACAGGCCACCTTAGCGTCATCCAAGGAAGACGCAAGATGAGTGACGCGAGAGTCAAGCAAGGAAATGTCATTATCCTTCTGAGTGATGGTGACCTTGAGAGCTGACACCTCCACGGTCAAAGTGGACTTCTCTCCGGATAAGGAAGATACTTGATCACGGAGGCGGATAACCTTCGCGGCTTCAGCCTCCTTCTTAGCCAGCTGAGACTTCAACCTGAGGATCTCCAAATCTTTCTCCTCTAACAACTTACCACGTGCAGCCTACTTAGCATTGAGTTTTTCTTTAAGCTCTAAGTTATGCTCCACATGGGACCTCACCTCTGACCCAAGGCATATTTGCCATGCTGCCCCTACATTAAACTCCGTATATAATTGGTCACAGTCTATGGAACGGAGAGAAGCGAAGAAGGCGGGGGGAGCAACGCGGTCTACCAGGGTATGGCAGGAAAAGCCATCGTCTAACAATGAATCATTGGTAATGTTCCACCTAGGGACATACCAACGCTTCGCCTCGGAAGGGTCAAAGGTAGCAAGCTCATAGAAAGAATCATCAGACCCTTCTGACTCCTCAAGTTGGGAAGGACCAGCCAGATTCGGATTAACATCCGTGGCGAGCTTGGCCTTGGTGGAGGTTGTGGTGGCAGCGGCAATATCTACCAGAGCACTCAAAGTGCTAGAGCTGTAAGGATAAACAAAAAAATCAACAATTAGGAAAAGGTGCGGAAATTCAGAAAGTACTTAAGGATGTGTATACATACTTCCCCACAGTAGTACGGATCTGGAGACTCGCTTGGGCAGATAAATCCACAAAACTTTTACTTTCTTGAGGAGGGGCAACAGAGGGAGTAGCAGACTGTTCCCGGGCCAACAAACGAGAGCCTGCCGGCATAATCTGCTCCAAACCGGCAAGAGTTTTACCACCGGTACCGGAAGCGAGGGAAGGGTGGTCCGTCCTCAACTTCTTAGCAGGAAGAACCTCGCCTTGCTTCACCAATCTTTTCCTCTTAGTCTTTTTGGGCTGCTTCGTAGCAACCTCCTCCTCACCCTGTCTCACCACAGTCATATCCTCGCCTGGGTCTGCCAACTCCAGATATGCGTCTTCAGCAACAGCATCTTCCAGCCCTTCCCCAGCTGGAGCAGGGACCTCCGCATCAGCAGCAGAGCTACTACCCCTAGAGGCACAAATCTTTAGGGGCATGAAGCAATGTTGGGTACTTTCCAGAAACTTCACCTGCTCCTCCCCTTTCTGAACCTCCACCGCCCGGACCTTCCGAGGGTCAGCAGTCTTGATAAAATCCAACAAGCCCATATCTGCAAAATAAACATCAAATAATCAGGTTTTATAATATAAAAGTACCACTACTAAAAGGAAATAACACCCACCCGTTCCGTCAGGACGCTCAAAATCCGGATAAGAATTTTCGTCAAAAGGATAGTATGGGCTCAAACCCACAAGGCATAAGAAGCACTCCAGATACCAGCGAAAAGGATCCTTATGACTTTCAAGAAGTTTAACGGTTTGCTCTTGACGAGCAGTAAGATGGGGAGCCGAATCCTTTTCTAGGACACCTCCCGTATATAAAAGGACGAAAATAGGAAATACGCAAGAGTCAACCCAGAAAAAATGGTCCGCCCAATTTTTTATGGAGTCCGGGGGTTTTGGAAAACAAGACGGAGCCGAAGTAGAATGATTAGCAAAGGAAAACAACTCGTCACTATACGTACGGGTGTAGAAAGCGCGAAACACGGTTACTAAGGGGGAAAGGTCGAGTACACGCATCAAAACTTCAAAATGGGACACCCAGGCCACGCCAAAAGGCGATAATTGAGAAATATGCACACGGAAGTATTTAAGGACGACCATAAAAAGCTTTGTAAACGGAATCCTATAACCACAAACGTCAAAAATCCTAGTATATACGCCTACTTTACCGACTGGGAACTGGACAATAGTTTTATCACGCCCCGGAGCAGTGGGATGGACCTCAGCCGGAATATAAAAGCTTTCGCAAAAGCTATCTACCATCTCTTGGGTCATAATAGAATATTTAGCAGAAAAATTAGCCATTTGGGAGTTCGAGTGAAGGGAAATGCTAACCTGAATTTTGAAAAACCCTAAAAAGGAAGAAAACGATGTGCGGACGTATGCTAAAGATGAAAAGCTTGAAGAAATCAACAATGATAGAAAGTAGAGTTGTGGAAAAAGAAACAGTAAAAACACAAGGGGGGTATTTATACCCTTGATATATTTATACCTACCCACAGCTAGATGATGCCACGTGTAACCAACTTATATGATCAACGTTTGAGTTTCGCCTAGGGAGCAGTTAAAACAGCTGTAAATACATCACATCAGTCAGAAAATAAAAAGACGACATCGGTCCACGTCACCTAAACGTCACCAACTTGATGAGGAAGCTTTGCGGAGAAGACATGTGATCACGAAAAGCGGCAAACCATACTAATGAAACCGGAGTCTAGCATTGATCACCGCACGCAGGACATGGTCCGCAGGCAATATCATACTAGACTGGGGGGACTTGATGACGTATAGTAGGCATACCAAGCCTCCGGGCTTGGGCCACACTATCACTTGGGTTTTTGAGCCCAACTTAGCAGTCATGGGCCGAAACTAAACCCAATCCTGCATTGGTCACGGCCCGGACACAACAGAACGGACACAGACCTAACTATAGGATACTTTCGTCCACGGAAAGCACACACGTCCGTACACACGGTTATTACGGAACCTTGCCCGACAAGGGACCCACTCTGGCCACTAACTAAACAAACGAAATATTAGGAAACCCTAATATTTCGTTCGCCTATAAAAAGGGACATTCTGACACAATGAACAGTACAATTTTCTCACTCTACATACACATACTTTCTCTCTCTACATGTTTACTTACTTTCACGTCGGAGTCTAACCGTGGGGTCCGTCCCCACGGTAAGACTAACGGTTTATTTGATTGTGCAGGAAATCATCACTTCTCTTGCTCTAGTACAAGATCTAATGCTCAAATCATTCGGGAACTCGACCCGACGTATAATTTGAGTCCTATTCTAAACCCTACACTTATTTTGTACTAACAATCATATTCATTAATAAAACTCTATCAAGATACTAGCGATTAAAGAAAGATTGTTACATTATGTTTTACAAGCAGATTTTGGATTGTAAATCCAAAAAAATCAAATCAGTTGCAAATCTCTCTTTTTATGTTGAATCCAAGAATGAGAAAAGATTTTGATTTCCTCAACTAGCGTATCCTTTCTAGAAGGTTTCGGATCAAGCTCTCAATTAGCAAGTCCTCTATCTCCTCTACCTCTTCCATACTTGATCCACAAATGTCAGTTTGATCTCCAAATGATCCACAATGTAGTTTGAATAACAACATCGAAACAACACTTAGAAAGAAAAGTAAGATCATTTACCGTATTTGCACATGACATTAGACTCCTAAGCTCTTATGGAAAGTTTCCTACATACCAAAATCACACATTTTTCCATTGCTTCGTAGCAAAGAGACTTGGACCGCGACATGCATTTTAAGATGGTGGCACTACAACATTCGATGCTTTCCCCAGCAACATTCCGACCCTTTCGCCAGTGACATGTCGCTGGGGAAAAGTTGATGGGGTAAGCTCGATGGCAAAACGTTCTCCAGCGAAAAGTGGGCCCCACGTATTTTTTGGTCAAGGAATTGGTGCCACGGTAGCAGTAGATTCCCCAGCGACATGTCGCTGGGGAAACGTCTGATTAAAACCAAATATTTAAAGTTAATAATAAAATCTTAAGTTAATTGCACATTTTCCCCAGCGACATGTCGCTGGGGAAAAGTCTGCAATTTTTTTTATATACAGCCTGCACAGCAGCATTTCCAGATTTTTTCCGGAAAAAATCTACCAAAACCTGTATACACTCACCACAACTTGTACCAAAACACAAATACAAAGTAAACGCATCTCGCAATACAAAATACACCACAACTTGTACCAAAACCAAAATCTAATATAGGGAAATCGTCCAAAAGCCGAATATGTGCACATGATAGTTTAGGGAAACAAGCGTTTAAATGTAGCATACTAGGGAAACAAGTCAATAGTCCACAAGATAAACATAAAGAAATAATGTACCATACTAATGAACATATAACACGACTAACTCGTGTCATCGCCACCATCCTCACCCCCCGTATCATCACCATCCTCTCCGCCCTCACTATCACGCGCGCGACTCCCGCCACTCCCGCTGGCTCCACCTGAATCATACCGAGCAAAAGCATCCGCGAACCTGTTGTCGCTCCTCATCAAGCTCATCATGAAATCGACATCCCTGCTTCTGTCAACGGGTGCGGTATAGCTCAGCCTAGAGCGGACGTATCCTGGCATTACCGGACCCACGCCAGGAATGTGGCCGCGAAGCTTTCCGCCTCGGACCATCGCGTTGATTTCTGCAGTGGTGTGCTCACCCGTCGCCTCGAGCTCCCTCATCCTATCCTATGTAGTGACAATAACACAAGATAGTAAATATATTAGTCGGGTTGCTACATTATTAATCGATGATTCATTAAAGTATGGTTTGAAAGAATACTTACATACATCCGGAGAGCCTCAGGATCTTGGAATACACCATTAACGGTGAAAGAATACTTACATACTAGTTGATTGATTAGAAGCTAACACGCATATTTCCATATTTCAAAGCCCATCTTATGATATGTTACGGTTATACATTAGATGTTCAACGGATTTCTTTAGTGAACATCATTTCTTAAAAACTATAGGTAGATAACTTCCTCCAGAAGCCAAAATACCACGCGCATTTTGAAGATTATGTAGCCCATCGAAAGAGTATTTGCCGGTGTGGTTCGACCCACCAAGAGACGGGTCTATGTCATGTTACGAATCATAACAGAAGTCGAAACATGATCACTAGGATCCAACTTCAATATTACCTCACGATGATGTTGAACCCTAATTGCCCCGCCTGATCCGATCCAAATCAAAGCTCTCAGTCTCGGGCTCTGACCTAATGTCCCTTTCTTCAAGTTGCCTTGTTGGTGTTATATGATTTTCCAAACTGAGCCTGAATGTATCCTTCGATTCTAGGCCCATCGCTCGATCTCATATGCGGCTCGAGCGGTTTTAACGAGACTGCAATCATATACAACACATTGAAAACAGAGTGTAGAAAATATAATTTTTATCATATTTATTTAAATTTTTTATCTATTTAATTTATATGATATAAATACAAATAAACGATAATTTAGTATAAATATCACATTAAAATAAATGAACACGAAAATTTAAAATCAAACTTGAAAAGGGATAACTGACCCCAAGAGTGGCCATCAGCCTCGCCTTATCCCCCGCGGGGACCTTCTGCCAGGAAGGGTAATACAAAGGTATACTCCTAATCATCTCCCCGAAGTAGTTTCTTCCCCACTTGAGTCCGAGTAGATGGGCCGGTAGGGTACCAACACCGTGTTACAGCACGAGTCTTACTAACCCGATCATCGATGGCCGGCCCTTATTAGCGCCACCGCCATCCTTTAAATACTTGTTATCCGGGTCCTTTCCTCGGGTCTTCTGCCGGCTTTCACGCCGCCCCAAATGAGGCTTTCGCTTTACCTTTCCTGCAAAACAATCAAGCTGAGTGATAAAGTCATAAAGTATTCAGAGGCAACAAGGTTCAATATAAGTAAATAAAAATTATGGCTTGTATTTATCAATAGACTCCATGAAAATTCTTGACCTCGGTTGATGAAGCCACCCGCGACCAACCGATATGATGTATGGACAGGTACGGCACCGATAAGGTCCCTCACCACCACCGTCCCCTCCATGGCTCGGCCACATCAGCCATTTCGTACAAGTACAATTAGCGTAACATAGTAGAAAATCTCTAATGAACACAATAATACAGCATGCACAAATCCAAATATCCACAACTAAAATTGTCACACATTTAAACCAATCCACAACAATATTCATTTATTCATATATCATCTCATATCAAAACTATACATAAGTCAGTAATTTGCAAAGTTACAACACAATTTAATCTTCTTCTTCACTACGAATATAAACTTATCCTCCACACCATCATCATCATTGCATGATGTCTTCAACAAATCAGATCTGCTAAATCTGAGGAAGGGGTCTCCATCATTGCAAATATCACGATCTTCGCCAGGAACATCCACATGATATCTGCGTTGCGTCAACCTCCCCGTTGATCACCATCTATAAGCAAATCTATATAGAAGTGACATATCCACCGTCCTCTCCCACTATTAGAAGGAGGGAGATCAGATGAGATTGCGTCCAAATGTTATAATAATCAGGTTCGATCTCTACCACGATGACACCCCTGTGTGAAAAACTTTTTATGACTTAACTATGTCGGACGACCTGCACCGTTGTGTTTGGCCGGATCTTCAGGTAAGAGAACTTGTTAACTTGTGTTGCGAGAATGTATTGATCATTTTTCCACCACTCACCAGAGCCGATGATTTGTGTCATTCCATTTCTAAAGGTAAGTTTTCTTGACTCTACCAATTGTTCGAGTGCGAACCACTTAACTCTGAACAACACCGCAACTCCCCAATCACCCCCCCACCAATATGCAACTTGAACTGTCAAATATTTAAACTCGAGGATTTCCTTGAAGCTTACCATAAGACATTCATCCCGCAGGGCCAGGCGCACAAATGCCGCTGATTTTGAGTTGTGCGACGTCATGCGGCGGCCTCTGCACCGACATACCATCACACCATCACTACGCAAGCTTTACTGACATTGGAGCCCTTGATGGTCCATTAGCCAAAGCGAATAACTCGCTGGTTTGCTAACCTCTGGTCTTGAGATTGTTTGCTGTGATCGTTCACAAACATAAGTAAGATATGATTACGATAGAGAACAAAAAATAAGATAATGTTTATTTTTACACTTAATAACAAACAAAATAAGTCTAAGCGTTTACCAGCGTCCTAAACCAGCCGGAGAAATCTCTAGCATTTTTGTTTCTGGAAGATAACCGACAACGTTCTGGGTATTATAATAAAGTCGCCGAAACTGAATAAGTTAAAAAAAACAAATACAAAATTAAAAAACGCGACCTCTTGAACTGGGCCCAGTACGTGTCGATCTCAGGACTGACTGTGGAAGGTACATACCATCCCCCCTCCCCGCCTTTATGAAACTCTTTGAGGCACCAAAGGGAGGAAACTATCGTCAAACCATACGATTGCGCATACCGACCGGAACACCTGAAACTGACACGTTGGGGAGGGGGGTCACATTATGTTCGGGACGATTAAATTTGTGGTAACATCACCGCCAAATTAATGAGAAAAACATTAAACAGTCAATGCTTCTCCTGAGCAACATAACCCCTCCGCGATCAGAACCTTCCGCGCTTATCTTAATTTTCTTACATATCCTTTAAGCATTCTTCATGAATTCTTCAAATGGAAACATCCACCGGGGTTGAGAATAGGACCCGCCTTCATGAGCAACTAGAGCTAAAGGATTGGCAAGTGAATCATAATGTCAAAAAGCAGGAGGATATATGCGCTCAAGCTCGCATAGAATTTCAACCACCTTGAACCGAACAGGCTTTCAACATGTCATCCTCCATCACAGATTGCAGACAGATTTGCTTATACAAGGAAGATAGCTCTATTATTGGTTTTCAATATTATCGGGCAAGTAATTTGAAGTCCATAAGGAAATGAAGAAACGTTGCATCATTATATGACAGTCATGAGACCTTCAGGCTCGCGTAATTTGTATCATTACGGTCACTTTGTGCTTTGAAGCAAGATCTGAACCCATCTGGTAGTTTAACTCTTTGATGTACTGACAAAACTTTCCGAATCCCTGTGGTGAAAGAATACGCAGCCTGGGCTTCACGATCTTCCCTTTGTGGTTTTTGGTTACCCAAAGGTCTTCGAATGGCCAAAAATTTTGCAAGTCTAGTCTTGGCCTTGGCGGTGCCTTGGATTATTCATTCATTAACAAATTGTTCAAGCTTGGCCTCCAACACATTTTTTTCGATATGCATGAATCTAAAATTGTCTTAGTGAAATAAAAGACCAATACTCAAGCTCGTAAAAAATAGACCGTTTAGTCCAGTTAAGCTCGACTTCAACATTGCGTTTTATCTTCACACCCCCATGTTTCAGATGTTTACCCGGCACACGCGTTAGCAATCTAGCATGCTGAGCCAGGATTACATCCCTAGGATATTCTTTAGGAGGATCTCTGTGATCAGTATCGCCATTGAATTCACGTGAAACTCCTTCCAAATATGTGGCTTCCTTAAGAATCTTCTGTGGACCAACATAAGCTATTTTGTTTTTCACAGCCATAGATGGAGTTTCTTCATTACAGTAGGGCAAGCTTGTAACTGCCCACTCCACCCAACAAACTACTTCGAAGCAGGAAAAATCATTCATGGTCCATAAACCATCGCTCTCATATTGAAATTTTGTCCTGAAACAATGTATGTAGTCTCAACACCTTTCTTGTCCCATAAAACCTGCAGGTCCTCAATCAAAGGCCTCAAGTAAACATCAATGTCCTTGCCCGGGGATTTAGGGCCAGGAATTAACAACGTCAGCATAAAATTACTTTCTTTCATACATAACCACGGAGGCAGATTGTATGTTGTCAATGAATCACCGGCCACATGTTGTACGTCTGACTAAGGTTGCCGAACGGATTGAAACCATTAGCACACAACCCTAGTCGAACATTTCTTGGTTCTTTTGCAAAATCTGGATACTTCATGTCAAACTTCTTCCAAGCCCCACCATCAACCGGGTGTTGCATCTTACCGGACTCTGTACACTTTCCAGTAGCATGCCAAATCATGTCTTTTGCATGTGTCTAGACTTGTACAAACGTGTAATCTAAGAATTATGGAAAGTAACGCAACACCTTCCTAGGAACTTTCTTCCCCGGTGTGTCACTGTCTTTCCATCTACTCGTATTACACACGGACAGGATTGATGGCAAAAGTATATGAAATGAAAGTAACGGCTTCGTCACACAACCTGGGTAATATGTCAAGTCTTAGTTTGATTGGATATGTTTTATGTCATAAAGCCTTTAATGTAATATCATTTTGATTGAAACATTATGGAAATATCGTATCACTGTTCGGGCCATCATAATTCAGAGGTCATGTAGTAAACGTTTGAGGAGCCAGGACACTTTAAATCGTAAATCCAGCAAACTCGTCAAAACGTATACCCAAATGGAACTCCTCACATGAAGCTCCCTAGTAATGTGATACATTATAGTTTTAAGTTTCTTCAAAAGTTAGTCGATGATAAATTACGTTTAATATAATACGTAATTAATTTATAATACGTCGATCGTTAATTAATAACGATAAATGTGTCGAGGTTTAATAAAATCGGGTTTTATAATATTTATTTATATTTTTATAATTTATATAAAAATATAATATTTATATTTTTAAGAATATCAAATTGGCAATAATTACCCTTGGATTATAATTAATTACATAATTAACCTTATATATATATAAAATATATAATTTAAATCCCTTAATTTTAAAACTTGGCAAGAACAACCCTTGGACTTATAAGTTTAATAAAATGACATTTTCAGCCCCTCTAAATCATAATTTCAGAAATTTACAATATATACCCCTTTGTATGAAAATATTTGCAAAACAAGTCCAAAAAGCCATGCAAGCTTATTTTAGGATTCCAAATGATATTTGCAGGTTATAGCTTATTAGAATAAGCTAAGATAAAAAGCTTTTACTAGCTTAAAACTTATCAAAAGAGCTTATGAGCTTAAGAATCACAAAATGGGTCGTTTGGTTTATAAAGTTCAACCCAATGGGTTTAGGCTTTTAGGGTTTGATAATAAATTTATAAAAATGGTATGTGAGCTTATAGGATTACCTTAATAAAACATCTAATGGATTTTAGTTTATTTAGTATATGAAAATGGGTTTTAGGGTTTTCTAGGGCTCGGTTTGGTTTAAGAAATGCCAACGAGGGATTTAGGGCTCAAGAGTTTTTACATGTAGCTTATACATGATATAATAAAGCTTATTAAAGATTAAAAACAAGAAAAGAGCTTATGGAATGAGTATGAGAGCTTACTAGGGGTCGAATGGGTCGAAATGGGTTCAAGAACTCTTTCTATCCTTCTTGGCTTGGCTTCTATTGATCTTATGGACTCTTCTTCTCTTCCTTAGCTTGGTTAGTACATGAATTGAGTGTGTGTCTTGAATGTATGCATATACATGGGTATATATAGTGCCCAAGTTTTAGGGGGATTGGTGGCAAGACTATGGAGGAGTGGTGTCTAGGCTATAAATGGTGAGTAATGGAAGCTAGATGAGGAGGTGATGGAGGTGCTTGTAAGGTGCTTGGGGTATTAGTAGGTTAGTCATAGAGGTGCTTGAGGTGTTAGGGTGCTAGCTTAGGTTTAAAATGGGTCAAAATGAAAGAAAAAGGGTGACGGGTGGTTTAGGGTTTAGGGTTTCGGGTTAGGGTTTTTAGTCTTTAAAACGTGTATTAGGGTTTAGGATTCGGGTAGTTAGGGTTTAGGATTAAGGTTTAGTGTTAGGATTAGGGTTTAGGATTAAGGTTTAAGGTTTAAGTTTAAGGTTTAGGGTTTAGTTTTAGGTTTAAAGTGAAATTAGGGTTTTAAGGTTTCGTTAAGGGTTTAGGGTTTTAGATTAGGGCTTTAAGATGACTGAGGTTTAGATTTTAGAAATCATGCATTAAGTGCTTGTACCTTGTGCTAGAGTGGTGGTAAGAAACTAAAGTGATTTAGGAGGTAAAATGACCTAGTTTGGTTTTCTTGCATTATTGAATTGTACATTGAGCTTAAATGAGTTGTACATTGACTTGGAGGGAAATTATATTTCAAATGTTGTTCATTGTACACTTGTATACATGCTTGAAGGTTTTCACATTCATTTTATATGTATACATTAAATATAATTAGGGTTTTGATATAAATGTTAACGGATAAAGTCTGTTTTGATATAACGTTGTAAATGGTACGTTCAATGGATAATGTACTTGGTAAAAATGATATTAAGATATCGACTTGACATATTAGGATGTTTACATGATATAAACATAGAAATAGATGGCATTGGTAGAGGTTGTGTGAGCTCGTTTACTTTAGAGATGTAAGTTACGTTGCATAATGAGATAAAGTAAAAATTTCCCTGTAAAAAGGTGGTATATATATAATAGATGGATATTACAGTGCATCTAATTTAATAGATGGATAATTACATTGATTACAATTACAGGTTGTATTTATAAAGGGTTTATCGCCGAAAGGGAGCTTGGTTTGATTAGTGAAGTAACTATCGAGGTGGGATAACGAGGAGTGGGAGTAGGGCGAAAGAGGAGAGTTCATGATCGAACACTATAAATCATGTAATCGGTTTGCAGTTTATTTCTCTTCGCTTTATTATTTATTTACACTTTATTGCTTTACTTTTATTAATTGCATTGTAGCTCATGATTGTTGTGTATAATTATGTATATGTTGTTAGTTAAAGTTTATGTAGTTCTTTGTGTAAAATAGTGTAAAGTGTGGTATCTGTTAGTAGGCTTTAGGTATTATAAACTTTATGGATCGACCACTTCTCATATTGCGTCAATTGTTTGGTGATTTGATTCAAATATCTAGTCCAAAAAAAAACCCTCTTCTGAGGCGGTCCATAAATCAAGGCGGCCCTAATATACTTGGTGGGTCCCCATATATATATGGACCCGGTTGAAGAGTCGATTTAATCCTTGTCTTAAGTTTATATAAATGGAAATGTAGTCACCCCCCCCCCCTCTACAGTTTCCCCCAATTGGTAATAGGAGGCCAGTGCTCTAGTTTTCAAACCAAATGGTTTTTTAAAATAGGTTACGATCCATGTATCAAAAATATCATGAATGGGGGATAAATTGAAAGTTGGTTTTGTTGTTTGATTCATACTAGTTTTGTTATTAAATATACTTCGTATACTAGCTTGAAGGAAAATTTTCTCAAAAGAACTTGGAAGTGTCAACTTATGTTTGTCTAAGTCGTAAGAGTAGAAATGATGTCTAAAACACGAAATTTATGTGCTGGAACAACTTTTTAAAGTCTTATGTTCTACAGTTAAGTTACAAAATGATTTTGAACAAAAAACGTGTTTTGGGGTCACTGGTGGCGGTCCCATAAATGTTTGGGCGGCCCCCAAATATATCTGGGGGCCGTCACCTTTATGGGGGCCGCCTGTTTGTTTCGTCAGTTTTTGGCAAACTTCGAAAAATCATATAAAATCAACCGTAAGTCCGTAGAAGTCGTGCCACCCGCCATTTCGAAGATAATTGAGTCTAGTTTCATTTAAAATTACTCCCAAGTCTTTATTCTAAACTTAAGTCAGTCAGAAATGCAAAATACTACATAGTGGTCAAAACTATATGTTTCGGTTTGACGTAAAACTTGTAGTTTACCTTTTCTTTCAAGTCGAGCATTTCTAGTCAACTTATCCTTGAAAACATTGATCTTGATTAATTTTTAAAATGGGGAGGAAACTATTTTTGTTTTTAAATAAAATCAAGCTATGTATACATCGTTATATCTAATACACAAAACGACGATGAATATCCTAAGTGTATGCTAGAGGATTATGTGTGTTTAATTTTGTTTCAACTTGGTTAATAGATATTAATAAGTAATCATTACTATTTGTAATTGAGCTAATTATATATCTAAACACATGTCAATGTATGCTTTTGTATGTGACTAGTTTTCCGTATATGCTAATAGGAATTAGCTGTAGATCTTCTTGCGTTTAAGTTGCCCAAATGTTTGTGCATTGCATACTGCATAGATCCTATATTTACAAGTGTTACATAACCATCTTGTAGATTATTTTTGAGTGTAGTAACCCATTAAAAAAAGCGTTAAATTAATTGTAAAGTGTGCGGAAAAATAATGTCTAAGATATATGTTAAAATCGTCACTCAAATTATTCAAACACTTAACTCTCTTCCAACATGATGTTCTAAATCTATTTCATTGGTCATGCTTTTTTTGACTTTGGGTTGGTTAAACAAACAAAATATATATTAATACATTAGTATTTAAGTAAAGCAATTGTATTTTTTTAAACTTAGCTTGTGCTTGCATTTTTCTAACACACAACACATAATTATAATGTCTTCTTTATCCCATATAAGAATGTTACTAAAGATGTACGTGGTGGTATTAAAAAGATTAGATTAAAATTTATTCATACCCTAAATAAAAATGTCAAAAACTAATGCACCTTTGCATACACAAATAGTTTTTCGCATAGCAAAACTTATGACAATCCAGAAGCTTAAGTAAATTAACTTGTCATTATTATCAACTCACCTTACAATAGTCTTGGATTAATGGAACACATTTGAAAATCTTTATGTGTCTCTCCTTATTAAAAGACGTGTTTGTGATGTCAGAAAATTTCGATATATATCAACTAATTATTCACACTATGGATAGGCTATATATTATCGAATCTAATTGACCAGTTACGAGTTCATGGACACGAAACTCAGTTCTTATTTGTTAAGCTCTTAAGTATTATAATCAAAATATACAGAGATTTATCTTAATCCTAATACTCAATTCACACTTGATTGATATTGAAAATAAACGACACTTTTCCAGACCGTAGAAATATGCATCGGATCATAACTCACACTTGTGTAGATGATGTCATATTGAGTCTACTTGCCTAATAGTTGTGTTCTAAATATTTGGCATTAAGCTTATGTACATAATGGAAGTAGGATTGGCGACTTGAATGTTTCATCCGAGATATTCAAGTAATTTACCTTGCAATGCAATTGGTAAAGTCATCATCTCCGAAAAGCCAAACATAAGCAAATACACAACAAATGTAACTTTGCTCAAACAATTGAAAAACACAACTCAAAACTCAAACTATATTCTCATCAAAACTCTCTCTTACTTTATCAAATAAGCATAATATTTCTTCATAAATGGGAACCCTTTATAACCATCTAAGTTAGGTAGGAAGAATTGAACATCAAATGCAAAACCATTTGTGCTTTCTACAATATGATGAAAGAGGATTTGATTATGAAGAGAATATTATTCAAAACGTAATCAATCTACTATTTAATCTAATTACAAATTAGAATATGAACACGAAACGAGACTAGGACATATCTAGATCACGGAAAATATCAATCAAATGACCTAGATATCTTTTCTTGTCTAATGTATAAACCATCCTCGATTATTAAATGAAATTCACGACAGGTGATTTGCAATGACAACAAGATTAGTCATCGAAATGCAATTCACCCTTGCATTACTGGAAGAAGTTCATTGAGTCTAAGTGTTCAAATGTTGTGTAATCTTTCCGTGTTTACTGGTTAACCACCTCGGTATTACCTGAATCACGAAGTCGATTGCAAGACAACAAGATTAGTCATCGAATTGCAATTCACACTTGCAATGAAGATGTTTCATTGAGTCTAAAGTGTTCAAATGTTGTGTTATTAGCTATGGTCAAATTATGTTCAATTGTTGGGAATTATATTTGAGTTGATAAGACAAAACACGAATGAAATAAGATGGAAACAAAAGGACCAAAGTCGTCATTGTGGGATTCTACAAATGTAGAAAGGAAAAATAAAGATTTGGTCCCAAAAAAGAGATAAGTGAAGAGGATAAAGATTTGGTCAAACTCATTAATATCTTTTAAATAGTTTCCATGTAAAGCCTTGACCAAGATTTGGTCAAAAAGAGATAAAGATGAAGAGATAAAGATTTGGTCAAACTCATTAATATCTTTTAAATAGTTTCCATGTAAAGCCTTAACTCCTTATGCTATAAAAGGAGGTCTAGGCATATTGTTTTAGTATCCAGAAAAGTGTGTGTTCTCAATGAGAGTCGACTAAAACAAAATGTGTGTGTGTGTACACGTTTAGTTAGTTAGCATAGTTAGATAGTTAGTAGATGTGTTATAAACATCTATGTATTAGTTAGTTTAGCCTCAAGGATCATTTGATCTTTGGGATATAATGAATAAAGAAAACACTTGAAGGTAACTTTGATTTCTGTTTTTATTCTGCTTATTTGTTGCAAAGTTTATTAATCATTGTTACTATATCCTAGATGAGTCTTAATAACGATCTAAGGGGTCATAAAGATCTCCACAATTGGTATCAGAGCCTCGTGGCTCTCGATATCTAGGATTGTTCAAGGTTTTTGTTGGTGTCGACTTTATGAAGAAAAGATGTGTCGAAGTTTCTGTTCTGGAAGGTTTTTGGTTTAAATGTTCCAAAGTTGCAAACGGCTCGATTTTGCATTATTTGTTTCGAATTGGTTACAAAGAAGGTTGTTTATGATCTATTTGAAGTGTGAAGTAGAATTATTTGAGTTTGTGTTTTATCCAATACCTTTTAGGAGGGATGGGAGGTAAACTTGTTGTGCTTTATAACTATTATGCCGAAGAACTTGACGAATCTAGCACAAGGTGTGTGATTACAAACTTATGGTGCTCAATGCTCACATTTGCTATCACTTTGGTTATGTGTCTCATAGAAGATGAGGATTTTTGTCAAGAGGTTGCGATCTACTTATATTTCACAGATTTATTTATAAGTTTGACGTCACATGGATAGTACAAGATATAAGACACAAGTTTGGGTTATTCTACTTCAGCATCAAGTCTGTTATACTTAGTTTTCTTCATCAATAATCATTACATAGAGCCTACAGAATTAAAGATTCACGAAATGGTTAACATATAGGTTTCAGGGGAAGTTTATTGTTAAAATGTTTAACCATTTACATGCATCACATGAGGTGAAGGTTTTTACTACTGTAAGTCATTATTACTACTGCTAGTTTAAGTTTCTACTGCTCAAGTTCATTTATATTAAGGCACGTCATGGAGGGTAATTTGAGTTGTTAGAAGGCTGGATTAGAAGTGTGATAGTGGTTTATGGTTTTCAAAATCAAAGTTGCATACTTTAGTCCCCTATTTGATAATGACAAAAAGGGGAAGAAGACTATACAAAGATGATTTGCAACTTGTAGATCCTTGGTGGTATAGTTTTATTCTTTCATATATATATTAGCTTTAGGGGAAGAAGCTCATGCTTATTTTGGTTTTGTCATTATCAACTAGGGGAAGATTGTTGGGAATTATATTTGACTTGATAAGACAAAACATATGAAAGATGAAGGACTTAATAGATAAAGGATGAATTCTTCAAATGATGAAAGATTATAGAAGATTATTATAAAAGTTAGGAAGATTTAGTTGTTTCCTAATACTTATCCTTTGTAAAACCTAATATCTCTATTATATAAAGAGATACAGGTTATTAGGTTTAGGTGTACAAGTCGTGAGTTCATGTACCTAAACATGTGTGTGTGTGTGTGTGTTCCAGGCGTATGTAATGTAGACACCATATGTAGTTTAGCCTCAAGGTCAAGGTAACTTGATCCTGTTACAGTCATTGATGTAACTGTATTATTCTGATCAAATAATATTGCGGCTAGAAGTGTATGATAATGAAGAAAAACCTTGTTGAATAACTTTGTTCATTATGCTATTTCCGCTATGCAAATTCTTTATGTTCATTGTTATTATTATCCTAGATATAAGATCTAAACAATCTTGAGCTAAACGATTCTATCAATTTCCACAAATATTTTCCAACATGCCATTCTTCTTTTATCAGCTCCTAGATCCGTTGCTTTGTCACACATGTGAAGATCTGTGTAAGTATTTTCCTAGTTCATGAACGGATTACAGACACGAACCATCGTCTATTTAAAATTCCTAAAGGGAACGCACAATAAATTAGTATGAAGATCTAATTAACAAGGCCCCCTAAGAGTATTTTAAAATGCATGTTACATGCTTCAAGAAGGTAACAACCATATAATCAGGGTAAGGTAGTATGAAGACTGTTACAGATGGTATCCTTTCTACACTACTCGCGTTTCCCTAGACATATCAAACGATAAAGATAAAAGCTGGTTTTCTAAAGCCTAACATGCACATTCATCAACAAGAAGCAAACATCACAAGGATCTACAACCTATGTTTCATGCAATCATAGATAAAATACAAAGAGGTTTTAGCCTCGCAGTTAAAAAAAGCAAGAAGATAAACAATCAAAACCACACATAGACATATTGATTGATTAATGCAAATAACCTTACTTGATTAAAAATAGATACAATTTATAAACAATATGGATTTGAGGCCCTAAAAATTACGTTTAATGCTCCTAAAATGAATCTAAGGGATCATCTCCCTAATTTTATACAAATTTATTATCCCAAAGTTACCCTTTAAAAACCCTAAAACCGGCTTTATAATTATAAAGAATCGACTCGCGCGACGTCTCTTTGTAATCTGACGCCCGTTGCTAAGTTGATGATTCTAGATCCCTTTAATTCACCACGTCCTGACATCGTTGCAAATTATCCTTCCTGACTCCGTCATTAGAAAAGATCACGACGGCGTCGCATTAATGCATGTGACGCCGTCTCCCAGTCACTATATTGCATAAATCTTAAAAGAGATTTTTGTGTAGGTCCTAATACTAGTCTGTTCATTCTCCAAATGAGCCAAAGTCACGTGTATTTCCTTTAAAAGCCATCCAAGTGCTAAAAACCTGAAAACAAACAATTTAGCACATAATCTAGGAATATTTGCATGATTTAAGGTGTTAAATGACCCCGAAATAGTGTATAAAATGACAACACAAATCAAATACCTCCTACACTTGGGATTTGCTTTGACCTCAGCATTGGGATTTTTCCTACCTAGACAATAGCAATATGAGGGTCGATTTAACCTACTCTTTAAAAGTATTTTACAACACAACCTATTAGACCTAATAATTAAAAGCATGAAAGTATATACGAGCCACCTCAACATAATTGTTTTGGGATTCTCTCTTATCACTCGGTGAAAAATAAATTATAACTAAAAGGAAACGGAAAAACCAACACATCATTACCTGTTCCATAGCATAAAAATTATCCCCCCCCCCCCCCATCGGCATTGGTAAAAGATCAAACCTCACACCGCTAGGACACAACATTATTCATTACTATCCCAGTATCATTTAAAGGAGTTAGTGGGGTGTAGGTGTAAGATAACATTAACATAAATGGAAAACAGAAGATATACATTTTAGGGGTGACTTCTGTGAATTTTTGGAGTGAAGGGAACTAAATAATTATAAGAATACACGTTGGTTTGGTTGCTAAGCCAAAGACTCGGACAAAATATACAAACTCTACACAACTCTACATCAATCTCTTTCTTTTTCTTTTCTTGACTCTAATATAAACATAAATATAAGCAAATGGCAGCCCGTACATTTTTTCTTCACTCTTTTTTCTATATACATTTTTTTCGTACACTTTTGCCCTACCATTGCTTAAACATATAATACATCATGGGGGTTTATAGATACACCCCTACACTTGAACTTTTACATACTCGATTATTTACAATCTAACTTAAGACCCGATTTGATGTTGTGGATCAGAATAACAAAGTATCTTATTGAGCTCTATTGGGAGGTAATAAATTACTTCTTACCCCAATTCTACCGAAAGATGAATACATACCATAAATCCCAATCGTCTCAAAACTTGTAATTACAAGCAATAAGGCCTTAGCAACCCTGAACTCAAAGAATTAAACTTGGGTTAAAACAATAATGTACTAACAGCGAGTATAATCAAGGTAGGCTACGGAGATTTGGGTGTAACAATATGGTTTATGGGTGACAATGCCTCTTCATTAAATATTTCCTATTAACCCAGAAAAATACGAGAACCATAAAAAAGGATAGGCTCGAAGTGTTGTACTAGGGTAATGCACTAAAAAAAAGTGCAATTGCAAGGGTGTGGGACAGTTAAAATAGTCAAATTAACCATGAATAACAATAACAAGTTTAAAACCTAGGGTTTAATCCTAGTGGCCTTCTATTCTATCACAATCCTAATACTTACTATCGATCTTCTGAGATGCATCACAAAAACAAGTTTTATAATTTAATATACTACCCGGTAACATCTCATATAATTTAATGCCTGATACCAAAGCTCAAAAAGATGACAAAGACCATAACGTTACACAGAATGATAACTAAATTTTTCCAAAACGTCTATTTTGAGTCATTTTCTATGATTATGACTGTTGTACTATGAAGTAATACCCCATATTAGCTTCCGATGCTATATTTATCAAAATGGGGGTGTTACATATAAGCCGGAAAGTTTTAAGATAAGCCGGAAAAGGTGAGCTAATGAAACATAGGCCCACAACCAAATAAGCCATAAGCTTGCTATGTAAGCCGCAACAAACACCCCCGAACTTGAAGATGGTTATTTGTTAGGTTCTCCTAATTTTTAAGCCACTTTTTTTTAAGTTTTTAATAAATATTTTCCATATAGCTTCTTAGATATCGAAGATCTAGGTTCTTCGTTTCTTCGTGGTGTTTTTATGCACTTATTCGTATGACTTTGTTTGTGGTTTGTTATTTTAGTTTAGGGGTGTTCGTGTTTGGGTTGGTTAAGTGTGTTTGATTTGTACGCGAGGCAAAATTTTAATTTTTTGGGTCGTTGACAACTTTCGTAGGTACGGGATAATGGTACACAAGACAATTGCAACGAAGGATAACCACAACACACTAAAAGGAAAGTTGTGCAGACTGCACAATTGGTCACAGAAAGCTAGTAGGTTGTTTGCTTCAAAGTCTATGAACGTACCCTTTAGCCCATGTTTCTTTGCTCTTAATTATGTAAAATTTACATGTTTCTTTGCTCTTAATTAGGTACAAAATTTTTGTGAAGAATAACAACAACAAAGTCTTGAGGCCGATATTTTATTTTTCATTGTTGGTTGATATAAGGGTAGTGAAGATGTTCATCAATCAAACTAAGCTCACGAACAAGCAATGACTTACTGTCCGGGTCAAATGTGCTTTTTCCATTGTTATAAGTATGTAAATGTCAACTATCCCGCAGCGGAGCACGAGTTTACTAACTCGTTTAATCAAAATATCAAACAAACGAGCCTTTATTTGCAAAAAGTTCCCATTACTATTTACACGTGACAAAATTATGAATCAATGATCGACGGCTTAGAGCGCTGGATATTATAACGTCGGAGCTGGCGTTATGCCCACGTGACACGGCGTGGGCCGGCGTTATGATACTGCCGGCGTTATGCCCCCAACGGCTTTGGGTCCGCAGTTGCCACACTAACGCCATCAACGCCGATTTTAAAAAAAAAATTAAATAGCCAACGGCTATATTTTCTATTTAAAAAAATCAAAAATCAAAAATAGCCAACGGCTATAACAGTTTTTTTTAAATTATTTTTTCAAAAAAATTAAATGCCCCAACGGGCAGATTTTAATTTTTTTTTTTTAATTTTTTCAAAAAATTTAAATACCCACTATATATATCCCTCTTTCCTATATTTTTTTTCATACATCTACAACTTCAAACACAATTTTTATACACTTTCACTAGCAAAAAAAGATGTTGGACTTTCCTAACGACGGCTTTTAGAACTTCCTTGTTAGCAACATGAACTCCGACTCTACGTCGAATGCTCAATTTCCCGGGTTCTCTAGCCAAGTTCCGATGACTCCCGAGCAACAAACTTTTGTTACAACAACAAGCTTTTGTTGAATTTCAACAAAATTTCCAAAGTCAACAACAAAACCCACCACAACTCCCTATACCATAACAACAAAGCCAATCGTCAAACTCACTCACACAAACCGAATCCCAACTGAAAAGGGGCCGAACGAAACGGGCCGCAAAAAAGTAAAGGGACCAAACCGGTTGGGTCCGAAAAAAATCCCGACGTGTCGGGGGTTTCATTACGTTGGCTACCGAACGAGGAAACGTTACTTGCAAAATGTTTCGTTGGAGTTTCTGAGGATCGTAGTGTCAAAAGTCATAATCGGGGGAAACGTTTTGGTATGGGTTTTTAGATAGACATGTTACTAAACTATCAACTTTTATTCGCCTAAGTTACTAAACTTTCTTTTTGTTCATTTGGGTTACTGGACTATCGAAGTTTGACTTTAAGGTTACCAAACAACAAAAGTGTGTTCATTCAGGTTACCTCGTATAATGGCAACCGGGATATTATGTTTTGACCTTCTCCACATCAGCTTTTTGTGGGCCCAATTATCCAACTCAGAAACTTATCAGGTTATTTGACATGTATGTTACTCAACTTTACGAATTTGTTCGCTTAAGTTACTAAACTTTGTTGTTTTGTTCATCTAAAAATACCTCTAGAAAATACATGTTTTTATACACGTTTTTATCCATGTTTTTATATGCATTTTTATACGCACTTTTTTATACACGCTTTTATACACACATTGTATACACGTTTTTATACACATATTTTTTACACGTTTTTATGCACACGTTTTTATACATCTTTTTGTGTTTATAAAACCGTGTATAAAAATGTGTGTATAAAACTGTTGATAATGATGAATTGAGAGAAAAACACACAGTGAAAGTGATTTCATTGAACTGAAAATGAAAAATAGTACAGGGTATTTATACAAGAAATGAGCGGGAAAAGATAAAAACTGACTCTAACTAACTATCTTCTAAAGTTACAACATAAACCCCTAAACTTTCTATAAGTTACACTTTGGTCCTTGTAGTTTCTGCAATGCTTCTCTTATAAAAACCGTGTATAAAACTGTGTATAAAAATGTGTACAAGAATGTGTGTATAAAAACGTGTGTATAAAAATGTGTGTATAAAAAGATGTGTAATAAAACCGTGTATAAAAATGTGTATATAAAAAATGTGTGTATGAAAACGTGTTTATAAAAATGTGTGTATAAAAATGTGTAGATAAAAATGTGTATAAAAACGTGTGTAAAAATTGGCAAAGTTTTGTAACTTAGGTGAACAAATTCGCAAAGTTCAGTAACTTATTTGTATCAAAAGTCCAATGCCACGCTGGCAATGTAACCGGGAATTAACACTAGCAACCGGTCACCGATAGTTCGATACCAAATTTAACCGGTTTTGATAGTCTAGTAACCCAAATGAACAAAAAAAAGTTTAGTAACTTAGGCGAACAAAAGTTGATAGTTTGGTAACCTATCTATCTAAAAACCCTGTTGGTATCGGGTTTTGAACGAGTTCGATAGGTTAAATTTTCAAAAACATAACAAGGATATGTTGTCAAGAAAATGGCATAAGTTGAACCATAATTGCTAAAAGTTCAACGCAATTTACAGACGGTGCGGACGTTTGTCAAAAAGTGGCGAGAACGAGTTGGATGTTATGAAACGGGCTAGGACGACTTATTGTGACGAGAATAAAAATATTGCGTTTAATCAAGAAGATGAAATTTCTCACTATTAGCACGAAGGATTTGTCGGAGGACGATGCCTATTGGATCAACATGCAAAAAAAGCCATCAATGACAAATATAATTTGCACCGATCGACGCCTTCGCAGGACGACGCGTAGACTTTTTTATTTTCGTATTTTTTTATAATTCCGAATGTTTTTTTTAGTATTGTAATTTTAGTTTTTAATTAATGAAATGAAATTAGTTTGTTTTAAAAAATTGAAAAAACGGTGGGTCTCAAAAATATGGTGTTATGGAGTGTTATGATTAGAGGGGTATTTTGGTGTGTTGGTGTTGAAATGTTAAAGCTGATGTGGCGCTGAGGTGACTGCACTTTTTCGATGTTACGGTGTTATAGTACCTAGCCCTCTTATACATTAGTCATTTTTTTTTCTAGCGAAGACTTTTTTAGAAAGAAAACAATTTGATTTTTAAGGTTGTGTTAGGTACTTAATTAATTTTACTATCTTTTTAGAAAATTTTGTTCTCAAAATAATTAATAACGATATGCCTGTTAGAAAAGATAAACTAAAATTAGTTTACTCAACTAAGACTAAGAGTAATGGCGACCCCCAAACCCTCCGAGCTCTATCGTGACCCTTTAGTTCCTATTACCTCGACCTTTAATAACTACCCCCCCCCTTAACTTTTTGCATATTGAGTCGGTCAACCGACCTTCAAAATGAAATTGTTTGTGTGTGATTTTTGATGTGGAGGTTGTGAAGACTTCACATGAAGTTTTACAATCCCCTAGGCAGAGTACCTAAGCGTTGTAGTGTAGTAAGGCAAGTCTCAGAGGTTGTTATCGTTCTCTAGGAGAATAGGTTGGGAAGGCTCGAACACGGCTTAACAGAATTCTAAGGGGTCGAGAGAAGATTCTTTTTGTGTTTTCATATTTTTAAGAAAGCAAGTAAATATCATGGTTTTGAGAGGTTGGTTTGTTTTAGCTAATTAAACTAAATATAATCTAAACTACTGGTGATAACTTTATGATAAAAAGATGTATTTACCTAATCATGCACTACTCTTCAGATTGATTCTTCTAGATCTATTGCACACTTAAAACTCTAAAATCGGTTTTGTATATATAGTAAAAACGGTGCGACGACGTCGCTTTGAAGTCGTGACGCCGTCACCACGTGGATGATTCTAGATCCTCTTTAAGTCGGCCATGTCCCGACATCGTCACTGGATCTCTGATGCCGTCACGATGAAGATCCTGACGCCGTCGCTTTATGATGGCGACACCGTCTCCACGCGCTGTATGCATAATTCTTCATGATTCTTGGTGTAGAGTTGTAATCTTGTCTGTTTCTTCTCCAAATGAGCCCAAGTCACGTGTATTTCCTCCAAATGCCATCCAAGTGTTAAAAACGTGAAAACAAACGATTAAACATATAATCTGGGCATATTTGCATAATTTAGAGGGTTAAATGGCCCCGAAAAAGTGTATAAAATAACACATCATCAAATACCCCTACACTTAGGATTTGCTTGTCCTCATGCAAACGGGCTTTTCTACCTAGACAATAGCAATATTGGAGGCATTTAACCTACTCTTTAAAAGTATTTTACAACACAACCTTCTAGACCTCATAATTAAAAGCACGGAAAGTATATACTAGCATCTCACATAAGTGTTTGGGATTCTCTCTTTCACTCGGGTGTATAATAAATTATAACAACTATGGGAAACATAAAATTAACACTCATTACCTATCATAGCATATAAATTACCATAGGCTTGATAAAGGATCAAAACCTCCATCGCTTAGGCGCAAGTACTAGTCATTACTGTCAAAGAGGGCTTTTAAAGAGTTGTGGGGTGTAGGTGTAAGATAACATTAACAGAAACGGAAACGGAAATGGATGAGATACATTTGGGTGGATTTGGGGTGAAAGAGTTAGCTAATTATTTATACGAATACACGTTAATTTGGTTGCTAAGCCAAGACTCGGACAAAGATATACAAACTCTACACAACTCTACATCAATCTTTTTTTTTCTTGACTCTATGATAAACATAAACATAAGCAAATGGCAGCCCGTACATATTTTATCACTTTTTCTAATATTACAATTTTTTTCGTACACTTTTGCCCTGCCATTGCTTAAACGATAATACATCTTGGGGGGTTTATTCGAACACCACTACACTTAGACCTTTGTATATACGCGATTTTTACCATCTAATAATGACCCGATTTGAGGTGGATCAACATATATGGAGCTTATTGGAGCTTTATTGGGGGATAATAAATTAATTATTTCCCAATTTTTCATAAGATGACTACTACCATTCAATCCAATACGTTCTAAAACTGTATTTACAACGGTTAGGAATTAGCAACTGTTGACTCAATATTTAACTTAGGTTATAACTATTAATGTACTAAAAGCGAGTAAAGAGTACATACACAGGTAGGGCTAAGGCAATTTGGGTTGTTTAACAATTGGTTTAACATGGGTGGAGCTAGGGTTTCTTTCACTAATATGTAGTACAAACAAAAGGGTTTATTACTCGAGGTCGACAAGTCAATGTAACAAGTCGATAAACACACACATATAGGCTATTTGGGTGATTTCATAAGTGTTACCTTCTTGAACTATTTGTTCATGCTAATCAATTAGGTCTCAAAATGATGTACATGCCAAGTTTTAAAGTCTACAATACTACCGACACACTCAATATTTTAGTTGATTTTTAAGTAATATGATGGAAATGGAATATTAGGCATAAATCTCACCAAGTAATAATAAAGGGTAATGTGCATTCGGCAAAGATTAATTCTAGTTATTTAAGAAAAAATTGTCACAAATTTTAAAATTGACATAATTTTCAAAGAAAACTAGAAAATCGAAGGCAAAACATACGTCAAGTATTAATTCTACTCCCATCCCTGATGTGTGCTAAAACACACATCGTTTATTACTTGGAAAACACTATTAATTGGACTAAAAACATGAATTATGCTTAATATTATTGCAAATATGTTTGGATTTTGTTTTTATGTCTTGCAGGTACCAAGGGATCGAAAACAATGCAAAAACAGAGACTTTCATATATGATTTGAAGACGTTTGTGCGTTTTTTGAGATCAAGACGAAGTCGTTAATATTTTCCGAGCATGCCATTAGAAAGAGCACGAGAATCCGAGTTCGGTGATGCTTTCATCTCTTATTGGGCCGGCCCGACACCATTTATATGGGTCGGACCGACCCATATTTATTAAAGTCTAAGACTTAAAAAAGACCAGCCCAATATAATATGGATCTCAGCCCATGACTTATATGAATTGTCTTGACCCAACACATGACTCATTTTCGCTGCAGGCCCAAGAAAAGGAAATGTTACCAGGCCCAAGTGTTAAATTCCTATTTGCATATCTAAGGGGGTGTTTGGCTAAGCTTATATGATGGGCTTATGAGCTTATTAGCTTATATGTGTCATATAAGCTCAAACTAAGTGTTTGGCTAAGCTTATATGAGTGGGCTTATGAGCTTATATAAGGGGGTTTTGATAAGCCACAAAAGTGTGGCTTTTTTAAGTGGGATTAGGCTTATATAACATGGTGCATAATAAATTATAAATTTACCCTCAATTATATTTAATCTAACACTAATATTTTTCAACCCATGTCTCTTATAGTCATTTACCACTTTAAACCAAACTATTCATTTGAAGTTATAAACTTATTTAATATAAGCTAATCCAAACACTCAATATGGGCTTATAAGCTTATGATATATAAGCCATAAGCCGCTTATATAACATAAGCATAAGCCCAACTCATAAGCTTAGCCAAACACCCCCTAAGCCCAATAATGCTTAGGTCAAAAGTCAAAACAACTTCGATTAATTGGTCTGATTCATAATCCAAGCAACTGAATTGTTTGTTTATGCCCTTCCATTACTTCTCCATCACCCATTCAAACAAAGACACGTGGCATCTCCTTTTGGTTCTCAAATTGTTAATTTTGAAGGTAGGTACGAGAAGCGTTTATTAAACGCGTACTAGCAGGCCACGTGGAAGACGTTTGTTGGTAGATCGGGAGAATTCTAGCTGCAATCCTAGGTTCTTGGCCAATCATTCGAGTGTGATGACACCATTTGAAATGACCATAATGGCCCTCCAGTTTGCACTATGATTTGTTTTCTCTCCATAGAATGACTATATTGCCCCTCAACATACTTTTTTGGCTATAAAATCAAACGCAAGCAGCAGTTGAGAATTATTAGCTTAAGGAGTAGTTTTTAGAGTAGTGTAGTTTTTAGATTTAGTAGTTTTCACTCTCAAATTTTTAGTGTAGTTTTTGTTTTAGATTATTGTAGTTTAGCTTATTTCAAATATTGTAAAAGCTATTTCTAGCTTATTTGGCTTATTGTTAAAAATCTTCTTAGCTTAATGAAATAATATTGGTGTTTGAAAGTGCTTATTATTTCGGCTTATCTTCTTTTTCTCTTCTACTTTTCGAGTATAAGCTTATCATAGGGCTTATTTCTTTGCTTATTGACTGAGCTTATTTATAAATAAGTGGTAAAATTAATAAGCTATTTTCTAGTTTATTGGTTTTGTGTACTTATTTATTTATTAAGCTCATCCGATTAAGCTTATTAATAAGCTTCATAGACTTAGCTTATTTTCGATTAAGACTTTCCTATAGCTTATTATCACTTCATCGTATAAGCTTCTCATAGCTTGTACGGTTAGGTTTTGAGCTCATATCAATTCGAAATAAGCATTTGCCTATTTTAGGACTTAGTTCTTTTTATTTAGACATCGAATAAGCTTTCTAAGAGCTTTTTCGATTTGCTTACTAGTAGTTATTGATTTCGATTGCTTATTTCGTTAAGCTATTTAGATTGCTTACTCTTAGTGCTTATTTGGTTTTAGTTTGCTTAGTTTATTTAGTCTAGTTATCTTTGCTTTTTAGTTGCTAGTTGTAATATGCTACATCGTGAATCTAGTTGTTGTTATAGTGCTTATTTAGCTAATTCGGTTTTGTAGCTTATCTTGTCTCATCTATTTCTTAGTCTAAAAAATCATCTAGTATTGCTAGTATAATAATCAGGCCTGCGTCTAATTTGATTTACTATTGAGCTGCGTTTGGTTTGTAGAAAATCTCTTTTGGGCCGCGTTTGGTTATTAGTTCACAACTGATTAGGCTAAGTTTGATTTTGGGCCTGCGTATGGTTTGTTGAATGATCTGTTGGACCTATGGTTTGTTAGAAATAGATTTAGTGAAATTTGAAATTGTAATATTAACCGTTTTTAGTTAATAGTTTGTTGATTTGTTATTTTGATTTTGGTACCGGTCAACTTATGAGTCGTGGAGCTTAAGGGTTTAATAAGTTAGAAAGAATTTGATTATTTTCTTTAGCTTATTAAATCGGGTGGTTATCGTTTATTTGCGGCTCTTCAATTCGGTCCCATTTTCTATCCTTTTTCAATTTATTAGTGTAGAATTATTTAGAATAAAATGTTTAGCTTTGCTTATTTGATCATTATGCACATCGAGTAGTTTACTTTTATGTTTGTTAAGTAAATTGGTGTTTGGAGAATTAAGTGTGGAATTTAATAAGTGATTAGTGATTAATAACTTGAAAAAGTTATTTAGTTTAGTGTTTTATTTAGTCGAACGGGCAAAAGCCGTAAGATTAAGTAGGCATCAAACTAGTAATTAATTTCTTGATAAAAAGTCGTTTTCAATATTAAGCCAACGTTTTGAGGAATCGATTTATTAGACGGAGATTAGTTCATCATTAAGATCTAAAATTTCACACTTAAGGATCTATACACTTTTTACTTGACAAGCATATTTTTCTTCATATATTTTTTTATCTTATTAGCTTGCTTGGTAATTAGTATAATCTTGTTTATCGCTATCTTTAGTTTAATTAAAAACCAAAAAATTAAAAGACAATCAAGCATTTTACTTCAAAACATTAACGTGGTTTTCAAATTCATCTCTCGTTGGGACACGACATCCGGAGGATAAACTATTACTTTTCCTAAAGTAATTTTTATCCAACGTGATTACTTATATTATATTACTCGACTAGTCTTTCGGGACAAATCAATCCCCCACTTGATTTGTACAATGTCCCTATTGTACATTTAGGAAATGAAATAAAAAGGAAAGAGTGTTCGAAATTTAAATTTTGGCGAAAATCTTTATATTATTTTCGTCTTCCCGCAAGCTCTTTATCCCCTGTGATCACAAAACAAACAAAAGTATAAAATCATTCTACAAGAGTTATGAAGTGTACATGAAATATAAACCTAACTTTTAGGATTCCAAAATGATAAGAATCGTAATTTTTCAATTTATAACGAAGGAGTTATGAATTACGCGAGTTTATATACTTAAATGTATAAAAATACTTTTATAAAAACAATTTTATAAAAGTTACTGTTCATCTCAGATTTATACATTTTGAAAACATCATTAATATGATAGAACTTTTAATAACAAAGACGTACTCGAAAGAATCGCTAAAACGGAGCTATAACGAATAAAATACGACATTTACGGGTTTTACGACAACTAAAACTATAAAAATAACTTTATAACTGGTGTGAACAGTAAAAAGTACTGTTCACCAGTAGGTCAAAAATATGAAAATGTAATATTTTGATAACTCGTCTTAATACGAAAGCGTGGACATAAGAAACGTAAGAAACGAGCTTAAAACGAAGAAATTGCGTCGTTTTTACTATCGAACTAATTTATAAACTATGCAAAAACGTTTTAACTTTATTAACACGATTTCGCTAAAACGATTAGATGGTGATTAGCTATATAGAATTATATATGGTAGTATAACCATATGTGATTAGTACTTATACGACCTAGATAGATAGTTGCACCTCGATCATTAACCGTGACGCATTTTCTGTGATATACTTGATATACGCTCACTCATGGTGAGTTCATAGCCCCATGTTTTACAATTTTTAAATATATTTTTAGGGTGAGAACATGCTTTGTTTTACAATTGGACGCAAGTAACTTTGAAATACTCCTTGTTTTGGATATTGCATACCATGCAATACTTACTGTTTTGGATATTGTATACCATGCAATACTTACTGTTTTGAATATTGTATACCATGCAATACTTACTATTTTGGATATTGTATTCCATGCAATACTTACTGTTTTAAATATTGTATACCATGCAATACTTACTATTTTGGATATTGTATACCATGCAATACACACTCTAAACAATTGCGGTCCTACACTCATACATTTTTACAAACCTATGAATTCACCAACTTTATGTTGAACGTTTTAAGCATATTTTTTCTCGAGGTTTTCAAGGTACAAGGATACATTGGTGGTCTATATTTTTGGAATCATGGCTATAAAGATTCAAGTGCATTGTATTTTGGGGATATTATTCAGGAAGTATAATCTTCACATTTTTAAGGATGAACAAGTTAAAGCAGGGTACTTTTGTATCAAGTAGTTTTATTAAATCTAATGTATCATTTTCAAATGACACAATTAGAGGTCGTTCTTATATCTTGTGCAATGTTATTATGAAGTGACACGCCCCGGATATCTATATTCTGCTGCGACCCATTTTTGGGGGTGTTACAGATTGGTAACAGAGCCAAGGTTATAGAGAACCAGGTCAAATGTTTTGCTGGACTATAATCGTTTTTAAACATTGCATTTATAAAAAGGGGTTTTTATGGGACACACACACTAGTTGTTGCATTGGTTAGTTATACTAGATGCATTCATAATTGATATACGTGTTCATATTATAATACGTACATTACTATTAGGGCCTTACATATATATACAAAGACGAGTTTGCATTCTTTCGCACAACATTCTTACATTATTTTATATAAGGGTTATTTATATGAATACGGGAACATTTTTTTAGGCAAAGTAGTACGACAAGCTCGTAGGTCCTAAGCGCTACCTAAACATTAAGCTATCAGATATGATATCCTACCATCATTTAATTTATGCCAGGAGCGCATATTCATATTTACGATACATCATCTCACAACACTCTATTTTTGGAGCATGACGAAGACAACTAAACTAATCTTATTACTCTTCTGATTTTGAAGATAATGCCTCCAAGGAAAGCACCCAGAACCAGAACCACACCAGCCACAACAACCAACACCACATCTGTCACTAATGCCCAGCTTTAGGCAATGATTGACCAAGGCGATACAGCCTAGCCTGGCAGCACGTGATGCTAACGAATCAATGATGGCGAAGAACAACCATAATCAGGAACGGGTGCAGAAAGAGACTGAACGCGTTGCTCGAGAGTGCACTTACCAAGACTTCATGAAGTGTCAACCACTATATTTAAAAGGTACTGAGGGAGTTGTCGAACTAACTCAATGGTTTGAAAGGATGGAGACTGTATTCAGCATAAGCAACTGTTTCTATGGAAAATCAGACCAAGTTTTCCACTTGTACTCTTCTAGCAAGTGCTCTAACGTGGTGGAATTCCCACGTTATGACTGTTGGTCATGATGTTGCGTATGCAATGACCTGGACCGATCTGAGAAAGAAGATGACTGACAAGTACTGCCCGAGGAACGAGATGAAAAAGCTCGAGACTGAATTGTGGAATTTGAAAGTGAAAGGTACCGATGTGATAGGCTACAATCAACATTTCCAGGAACTGGCATTGTTGTGTGTTAGGATGTTTCCCTAGGAGATTACATACGTTTACTTGTCGTGATTTACTATTTATTTAAAATTTTAAATTTCATGGTATTTTCATGTGGGTTTTACATATTCTATCCATCCGGGTTCCAAAAAGATGTACCAAGACATGAAAAAGCTATATTGGTGGCCTAATATGAAGGCAAACATCGCCACCTATGTTAGCAAATGTCTGATGTTTGCTAAGGTCAAGGCCAAACATCAAAGACCATCAGGATTATTTTTACAACCCGAGATACCTCAATGGAAGTGGGACAACATCACTATGGATTTTGTCACAAAGCTTCCTAAGTCATCACAAGGCTACGACACCATTTGGGTGATTGTTGACAGACTCGCTAAGTCTGCAATCTTTGTACCAATGAGGGAACTAATCCTCTAGATAAACTGGCAAGATTGTACCTAAAGGAAGTGGTCACGAGGCATGGAATCCCTGTCTCAATTATCTGTGATCGTGACCCTAGATTCGCATCACATTTCTGGAGGTCACTCCAGAAAGCTTTAGGTACTAACCTGGACATGAGTACTGCATATCATCCGCAGACTGACGGACAAAGCGAGAGGACTATTTAAACCCTCGAGGATATGCTGCGTGCTTGTGCAATCGACTTTGGAAAGGGTTGGTTAACCATTTGCCATTAGTCGAGTTCTAGTATAACAATAGCTATCACGCTAGCATTAAGGCTGCACCAATTGAAGCACTTTACGGTCAAAAGTGTCGTTCACTTGTGTGTTGGGCCGAGGTTGGACAAGTGCAACTCACTGGTCCGGAATTAGTTTAAGAAACAACCGAGAAGATCATCCAGATCAAGCAAAGGATGCAAGCCGCCCGTGATAGGCAAAAGAGTTACGCCGATCTAAAGCGTAAGCCGATGGAGTTTCAAGTTGGAGATAAGGTTATGCTTAAGGTTTCGCCTTGGAAATGGGTCGTACGTTTTGGCAAACGGGAGAAATTAAACCCCAGATATGTTGGACCTTTCAAGGTGTTAGAAAGGGTTGGAGACGTTGCTTATAATCTTGAGCTTACTGAAGAGCTGAGCAGGGTTCACAATGCGTTTCATGTATCCAACTTGAAAAAGTGCTATGCCGACGAACCATTAGCCGTTCCGTTGGATGGACTTCATTTTGATGACAAGCTTCAATTCGTCGAGGAACTAGTTAAAATCATGGATCGTGAAGTCAAACAATTGAGGCAAAGCCGTATCCCAATTGTCAAGGTTCGATGGAACTCTAGACGAGGCCCTGAGTTTACATGGGAACGCGAGGACCAATTCCGAAAGAAATATCCACATCTCTTCGTAAAGACTGCACCGTCATCAAGTGCCGCGTCTTAAGCCTTGAGGACAAGGCTCATTTAATGAGGGGGGGACTATAACACCCCGTGTTTTAGGGTCATTTACGACGTCAATATATTCACTATTTATTTTTAGTATTGTACGCGTTTTTTTTTAAATCGTAATCGTTAAGTTAAATCGCGTAAGCTAAAAATTATCGTTCAATGTAAACAGGCATCAAACAATTAAATGTTTACATCAAGCAAGTGTTAAGTAATTATTTTGAGGATAATTATTAACTTTGTTCATTTTATTTTTATTGGTTGCGTAAATTGTTTACGTTTCGCGATAAAATACGTTTAGGCATTCCCGAAACCACCAAAACTTTTCTACGCTTCAACAAATACCCACAATTGTACCCAATACCCAAAATTTACAAATTTTGATCATATATAACTACCTATGGCCGGATTTGAGATAAAAGATCAAAGAAAATATCTCATTTTCTTCCAACTTGATGTTGTACAATTCCTAACTCATTAAACCTTAAAGACTTTCTTCTAAATTGACCAAAGACTTCTTTGATTTACTCATCTTGTCTTAGGACTTCCATGACCACTTTTGACTAGTCAGGATGATATATAAGGACTTAGCTAGTACAAGTATACACACACATCTCATTTTCAAGGTGAAAAACACAAAAACACAAAAACACTCTCTTTGTCTCTCTTTAACCCACAGCTAAACCAAACCCACCATCAAATCCATACAAAATTTTATCTACAACATTTATACATATTCCTACATCATTTCTAAGGCTACCTAAAGTGTTTACAAGGATTGGTTAAGCAATTACAAGTGTTAAAGCAAGATTAGGGTTTTATATTAGATTAGGGTTTCTTGGTTGTAAAAGCTAGGGTTTATAATCTAAACAAGGGTTTAAATTTTGTTGGTCATCCTATCACATCACATTAAGGTCATCTAAAACTCTTTATGTCTTTACATTTATCATTTTATGTATATATAAGTTCTATGTAGCAATATCACCATTTAGGATACTTTTGAACATGTAAAATGGGTTTTTACTTGTGATCATTGTTTTGTGAACTTTTACATATGTTATGTGGTTAGTAATATCATGTTATAATAGGATTATAAGTATTGTACAATGTTGGTTTAAATATAAAAAGTATATGGATAAACTAGTTAACTAAAAGTTACTTAATGACTTTATGATTTTATAAGTGTTGTTAAGGACTTGATTCTTAGACATTTTTAGACAATGACGGACTTAAGGACCCTAGGAATGTAATACATGTGATATATAGTGTTGTAAAGGATTTGTAACAAAGTGGCTAAACAAGAAAGTTATAAAATCAAGCCTAAACATGTTTTTATGAAAAATATCAAAACATTATGTTTGAATTCGAAAATAAAAGTATTTATTTTATATTTTTATAAAATACTACGTCTCATGACGATTCCAAAAAGGTAAGAAACTCGAAAAACGGATTAATAACGAAGAAGATACGTAGTTTACAAGTTATACGTTAATTAAACGCGTTATAAAAGAAATTTTATAAAAACAAGTTATAAAATACTTCTGATATATAAAGTTTATTATTTTACTCAGATCACACATATTTTTAGGATTCCAAAACAATAAGAATCGTAATTTTTCGATCAATAACGAAGGAGTTATGAATTACGCGAGTTTATATACTTAAATGTATAAAAATACTTTTATAAAACTATTTTTATAAAAGTTACTGTTCATCTCAGACATGAACATTTTGAAAACACCATTAATATGATAGAACTTTTAATAACAAAGACGTGCTCGAAAGAATCGCTAAAAACGGAGCTATAACGAATAAAATACGACATTTACGGGTTTTACGATAACTAAATCTATAAAAATAATTTTATAAACTGTTATGAACAGTAAAAGTACTGTTCACCAGTAGGTCAAAAATATGAAAATGTAATATTTTGATAACTCGTCTTAATACGAAAGCGTGGACATAAGAAACGTAAGAAACGGGCTTAAAACGAAGAAATTGCGTCGTTTTTACTATTGAGATATTTATAAACGTTTTAACTTTATAAATACGATTTTGCAAACGCAATTAGATGGTGATGTAGCTATATAGAATTGTATATGGCATTATTTAATCAATGTGCTTAGTACTTATACGACCTACGTTTAATTAGGTTGCATTCCGTCATTTTCGTGACGCATTTGATTATCATTAACTCAAGGTCAGTTCATAGCCCCACGTTTTACATTTTAATGATTTACAAGTTTTGGGGTGAGAAACATATGCATGTTTTACAAATGGACGCAAGTGGACATTTTACATTACGATTACGTGTTTGCCTAAGTAGCGATAACCATGTCTGAGCCCATTATCATGAACTGTCAATTACTAGGATTGTGAGCGCGAATAATATGAATAGATCTATTGGGATTGACATCCCTGTTCGGGTGATTAGCTATCACTGGACAAACGAACGTATACCATGTCGGACATAGGATGTTGCAGGTTAGAACATCAACACGGGCAATGTTAGCAATTTATATTGCATTTCATACATGTCGAGCTTCAGTGTCATGAGCTTAGGAAAACGTAATTATATTTTATGATGTTTGCATCTGTTGCATTATCATGAGGAAATCTTGCGGGCCTACATTATACTTTTACAAACCTATGAATTCACTCAACAATATGTTGACGTTTTAAAGCAATATTTTTTAGGAGGTCAATAAGCACATGGTGCAAGGGATACATTGGTGGTTATATATTTTGGATGTCACGTGCATGAAGTTTCAGTTGCATTTCATTTTGGGATATTTGTTATGAACTAGTATCTTTGTATTTTGGAAACAATGAACAAGTAAAGCTTCGGGCTTTTGTAACAAACGTTTTGTTAAATCCAATGTATCAGTTTTAAACGACTTTTTAGGTCGTTCTTATATTATCTCGCATTATTGATCTATGAAGTACCACCCCCAACCCATATTCCGCTGCAACCCAATTTGGGGGGGTTACAAGACGTGTAAGGTATTACAGTGAAATAGAGTGAAGTTATCTTGACTTGTTAAACATTACACTATTTTGCCATATAAGAGTTATCTCGCCAAATAAGAACCCCATGCCTATTTCGTCGTAGACTATTTCGCATTTTACTAACTCGCCTTGGTCTATTCCGCCAAATATAAAATAAGTATATTACCAAAATAGAATTTGTTATTTCACCAAAATAAGAATTCGTATTTTTCCAAGTTTGGAATCTTATTTCACCAAAACACTAAAGTTATTTCACCAAAATAAGGTTTTCAATCTCGCTAAAATAGGGTAACTTATTTCGCCCTTTTCAAAATTGTATTTCACCAAATTAGGGTTTGGTATTTTGCCTTTTTCGAGCCCTAGCTTATCTGGCTATATTTGAATATTCCTATTTCGCCAAATAGCCGAGAAACACGCAAGATAGTTTAATCACTAAAAACAACAAATTTTCACGTAAAGTTCCAAATTTTCTAGTATATTAATGTTGTAGACACCCTAAAGTATCATAGAAATGCAAACTTTATATCATTTAAACATTAAAAGGATGATTTTTATGTTTTTTTCCTTGTTTGTACGAAACGTGACACGAATAAAATATAATACAACTTTTTGTCCACAATACTACCCTAAATCTTTCCTGAACGATTGATACCACTTGTTAGGACGTTTATCTATGTCATTTCACAATATGAAATCATGTTGAATGAACTCACACCCCCTCTCGACATGAAGAGAGGGGTATTGTATTCATACCTAGTCTTAGGTATGGGCCGACCTTGGTATTTGGTTAGGTCGGTTCTAAGCATTCTATTGGGATGTGATCTACTTTGGTTGGGGTTACGCCCCTAACGTATACAATATTAGATTAAATCCCGAGCTCGAGATCCCAACTTGTCTCCCTTTTTTAATATAAAGTTCCTATCACGTATTGACTGACACTTAACTTTAATAAGTGACACTTTACTTGTTGGAATAACATTTATATTCCAACGGTGTTAATGGGTGTTTGGACAAGCATTGGAGAAAAAGACAAAAAAACATATTGTGTGTAAGTCACGTGGGTGAGGTAAGGAGGAAAAGTAACAACCATTACGTTTTTAGACTAAAACGGAGCGAAAAAACCCACCTTAAAGACTATTTTCGCGAAATCCTAGATCTAAGGATCAAACGCGAAAGTGGCATCACCTTTGGGTCCATTGGTGTAATTTACCCTTTAAATTTTGAATTGGCAAAAAGCGAAAAAAAAGTTTTACCGTTGACCGCAACTAAACAAGTACTGTACTAGTTCCATTTTAACGCACAAACGGTGGAACCAACAAACCACTCTCACTCTCTAATTTTCCATTTCAAATATCTTCGCCTGTAAGTTCATTTCAAATCCTTTTTTTTTTTTTTTTATCTATCTTATGTTATTGCTGACTGTCATTTTACCTAATTTAGGGCACATTTTGCCTTTTCAAGAAAATGTTTAATTATAAGCCAAAATTGTGATTTTGGGTCTCACAAAAATGTCCGATTGTTTTATGTGGAAACAATGTTGTATGAGATTCTGCAGCTCATGCATTACTGTTTCATCAACAGTACGGCAAAAGACCAAAATGGATGGTTTTTTGCACGTTTGAGACCAAATTTTTGGGGTTTTCGATTTTAGACTCTTGCCCTCGTAACAACTTGTTTTCCTCGAAAGATGTTCAAGGGTTCAAACGTGTGTACATTTAGGGGTCGCCAGGGAAGGGTCGGGATTACCCAGGTGAGGCAACGTACACATGAGTATAAAAGGCCCGTCGTCCCCGGGTGACCTAAACAGTGAAAAACCTCATCCGGTGGTCCTCGTAACAACTTGTGAGGATTCCGTGGAGCACGTGGCTCAATCTCCGGCATCCACGCACTCCACGGCATCCTTGTAAGCTTTTTGAGGATCTAATTGAGGAAAGATAACATTTTTTTAATCAAAGAGAATAGTTTTTTGAGGATATAATTGACGTGTCACTGGGCCACTTGGTTTCACGGAGTCCTCACAAGTTCTTACGATGACCAAATGTCCAAACAAGTTCTTACGATGACCAAATGTCCAAATTTGAAATCCCTAAAAAATTAGCCTATAATTTGCAAAGCCCTTTTGGTCTCTTGCCGTAATGTTCTTGTATAAGTAATGAATTTTTGGGCTGGGGGATTTGTTTTAGGTGTTTGAAATATTGAATTTATGTTTCCTACTTTATTTTTCTGAGTTTTGTTGGACAAACTTATCTAAAAACCCTTTGGCTTATTTGGTAAAAATAACACTATCTTCGTATTATTGTGTTTGGAATTGATATAAGTTGATAAGTTGGTATTTCAAATAAGCTTACCCAAACACTCCTGAAACTCCATAGTCCACCGTCAATGTATATTCAGACCGAATATGAGATTACTGATTTCATAACTATTCTAAAGTGTATAAAGAAAAAAACTTTTGGCTAAAATGGGGGCATTGTTGTGTTTTTGTTTTATAGTACTTCCTAGTTTACATAAGTCCCTGGTTTACACAATTTATTAGCTTGCTACGTTTTGGTATTTGCGTATAGCTAATAATCACTTTTATGTATTTTAATGAAGCCAAACAACTTATGGTTATTAGTTAATTTAAAGTGTTTTAGTAAACTCTTTTGGACTATATTAGTATTTGGAAAAGACTCCAGGTTATTTGAAATTAACTGATATATGATCCGAATACTGTCTCCTTTATGGTGTTGATACATCAAAAGCTGTAAAACTGTTTTTTGTGAATACGCAATACATTGTTTTGATAAGCTTACCCAAAATCCGTGTGAATATAAAACACAGAGGTAACATTCTAGTGATCAAGTCTAGTGATTTTAAATAAAAACATCGTCTCTTTTGATAAACCCTACAAACAGATCTAAAAACAAGTGTAAGTTATAAATTGTACTATACATCATATTGATTGTATTAATAATGACCTGATTTTAATGCTGAAAACGTTGTTTTTGAATGTATTGCAAGTCAACATACTTGAACTTTAACCCATATACTGATATGCTCAATTGTTTGAATGAAATCATGTAAGGCCTAAAGATAAGTTATGGGAGAGGTAGCAGGTGTAACCAACGGAACATTAGTTGAGAACGGAAATGGGAAGGATACTGTAAATGGTGAACCAAGCAAGGATCTCGTTTTTGGGGAAATACTATGGGTTAAGCTCCACGAAGGTTCATGGTGGCCTGCACAGGTTTGTAAAACACTTTAGATGGGCCTCATTGTTACACATGTTGAATTTTTAGGTCAAACTTACAACATTTTGAATATGAATTTGAGTTGCGAATTAAAATTATTGACTTGCTCCCTGCAAAGTGTTATTAACTTTTTTTTTTTTCAAAAGTTTGAAAAATATTATATACTATTTAGGTTGAACATACTTAGTTTGACCTTAGAGGTCACAATCTACTTGTTTAGTGGCGTATATGTGCGTTTAAGATAAACTTTCAAGTTTCAATTTTGCTGCAGATTGTTGATGAGAATTGTGTAAGTTCAGTCAATAAACCTAGCAGTAAACAATCAAGCAGTGACACTCTTGTAAGATTATATGGAAGTTATACATAGTGAGTCATTCTGCTTTATGCCTTTATAATACTCCTCTGTGTTACTCGCTTATTTTTTCATTTTGAATTGGTGCGACATGCGACTCATTGCTTTGTATCTGCAGTAAGTATGTAGACGTTCATAGTTCTCGTGCTGAGTTTAAGAGGGTAAGTTAATATCCGGTGGACTTTAAGTTCAAGTTCAGTTGTTGGTTGTGGTAGACTAATTAGTTTTCGTTGAACTTGCAGATCCTACTTGAAAAAAATTTCCGTTACGCTGGAATTATAAAGAAATCTCTGGAGGAGGTATTCTTTTAATGTATTAATTTGGAATTTTAAAGACTGTATCCTTGGATTTCTTGTTCATAATTGGATGTGATATAGGATCTTCCAAGCTTCAAATCAAGAAAACAACAACAGTCCAAATCCAAAGGTTAGATTATGCTTTCTACTCATACATTTCTATACTTATATCATGGCACTATACATATTTGGGGTGGCTGATAATAGTTCATCACCAGAATCAGTCACTTTATTGTGGGGGTAGCAGCCGAAAACAACTTCTGCTGTGCATGAGAGTTGTTCCAAGGAAAAACTTGTGCCCACATACCTGTATGCGGGTTCTAAATACATACCTAACAATAAATGATGTTATTAAAAAGAGCACACAAGATTCAAGGAGATTAGATTGAACAAAACATGGTGCATGAAAATAATAACCACAACTATAAGAAAACATATCCTCAAAACTTTGAATTTAGAAGAGGATTCGTCACTCAAACAAGTACCCTATAATGAAAGTTGCACCAAAATATAGTGTTCACATATTGTCATCCACCATCCTTTTTTACTAGGCATATTTATTTGTTGTCAATTTAACTTCGGTCCCAAATGAAGAAGAAAACTAGAGAAGCCAATTCTCCAAATGTCACGCCAACACCATCTGCGTAAAGCCGTAAATTTGATCCAACTTTGGAATACAATTTGGATAACTTCGCTCCTTTGAACTAAATATTTACCCTAGATAAATATCGTATTTTCTAACCAAAGAGCAAAGGTTTACCAATCATTCTATCTTATGCATAAGATGCTCGTAAGCCAATATACGGCATCTGGCTCCCAAACTAGGACGAGCAATAAAAAAAATGTGATTAGCACCAAGTTTGCTAATTATGCACCTCCTAGAAAGAAGGGAGTAAATAGATCAAAGTAACCTAAACCTGAGCTGTGGTTGTATTCTTGAACAATTTTGATTTCATAGCCACAAAGGTGAATCCCAAGGTAAAGGCAAGTATACATTGCAAACCCTTCTTAGGTACTGTAGTTACCTTTTGCCTCGTATTAACCATTAATCATCAAACAAAGAGATGCCGACTGTCACACTAAACTTCATTTGAGATTCGTGTTCTATCATTGTTTCATAATTAATGGTTGCAATAAGGTCAATTACAAGTGTCGGAACTACCCACTGCCATGATTTTGTTGGTATGGAATATACAAAAAGGGTTTCCACAATGTTTTAAAAACCAGTTTTCTAGTTGACCCGGTCTAGCCACCGGGTCACGAACCGGTTTAATCGGCGGTTCAACCGGGTTTTTTGGCCAAAATCGGCTTACGGTCACCATACCGATTCACGGTTCAACCGACCGGGTTAACCCGGGTCCTAAAACACTGGGTTTCCAAGCTATGTTGGCTATTGATTCACCTTTGTAGGTGCAGTATCAAATTGATTGAAAATGCACCATAAACATTGTGGGTTGTTCGTACGCTGATTTTTGCTGGTTACTTGGCCGTGTTTAGTGCCTTCCTTACAGGAGGTGCAATAATTACGTGCTAGGTTAGTGTTGGACTCACTGCTATCGGGTTTGTTGTAATTTTTTCTTATTGTGGTAAAATGCACTCTCTATTGGCATCTTCGCATCTTGTTTGGGCATTTTATGCATTATTTAACTAAGATCGTTGGTAGTTGGGAGCTCCTTGGTTTGAGAAACCATATTTTTCTAAATGGTGTCCCAGAGCTCGATGAAGAAAAGGCAATGATTTGGTTGAATGAGCAGATTTATTAAAATGTATTTGTATTTGTGTGGCACTTAACAATAATAATCTGTATTAGAGAAATGGACTAACGTATCTGGTAACCAAATTCGTGTAAACCTTATCAAATTATTTGACCAAAAAGCTTTATAATGTGCGTGATCCTGACAATAACCAACTCTTAACACAATATGAAATACAAAGGTGTAATCCATGCATACCTGTGCTCATAAAAAAAAAAATTATGGGGGCAACATGCTAGAAAACGAAGTTTGATAGTAAACCTTCTGTATGTGAATCAACAAACATGTTAAATGCGTTAGCTGGTGATACTTTGTTTCTACCTTCTCCATTACGAACTCTGTGTTGAAGTATAATACAGCTGCAGTACAGTGAGTGTTGGTGGATAAACTAATGCGACATGATTACATTTTAAGGGGATTATGATTGTTATGTAATTACATATCACTTGTTAGGCGTTGTTGCAGAGAGATCATCAGTTTTTTATTTGTACAGTATGTCAGTAAAAGATCAACTCCTTGTTAGATTCGGATAATACATCCTGATCGTTATATTTTCTTAGCGAATGTTGTCTCTCATCAAGCATTCAGTAATATGACCAACCTTCTATAAATCTTACACCTTTCATACACTGTTAGATATTCATGTTGACTTATGCAGCCATTCTCGCGTCTCTTACTTTTTCTTGGAGATGACATTATTTTATCGATATTTTAGAAGTTAAAGATCTTTGATATGGTTGATAAGTTATTTTGTTCCATCATATTTTGAATTTGTATTTTAATTGACCGGTTAAAGAAATTGAGCTTTGTACTGATAAAGTATACTACTCATCTCACAGGTACAGCCTTAACTGAGGGTTCTCGATCACAGGTAATCTTTCCTCAGCTTATAGTGATTCAAGAACCTAAAATGCCCTTGACCATACTCAAATGGGATCTGTGTAATTCAATGCTTCTTTATCTAATTATTAGTATTAATTTCTTTAGATATTCTTGATATGATTGTTCTCATCCGTGCACGGGTGATTAACCATGTTCCAGACAAAGGTTTCAGGCAAAAAACGAAAAACTGCAGAATCTCATCCTCAGACTCCAGACAAAACCAAAAACACAGACATTGAGCCATCGACTCCAGACACCGTGAGTACTTATCGTGCGCGTGTGTGTGCTCTTGATTTTTATATGAATATAATAAGGCTTTACATCTTGTGTTGTTTTGTTGAAATATCTGCAGGGAATTTTCAGACCTCCAGAAGTGAGTGGCCGTCGAATGAAAGTCATGCAAAGTCTCGGTTTAGTTGCTCCTTTAGGATCACCCTTCCCCCGTAGCCCAACTTTGTTGAACTAAGCTTTCACCATCTTGGCTTCGTTAGCTCATTTTGTAGCAACTGTTGTCGTGATTGACTGACAACGAATGTTATTGGGTCTGGAGGCATGTAGATGGTAATATCTTGAAGACCAGTAAATTGTTTAGTTTTGTTATGTAACTTGTTGACTGATAAAATCCAGCTCAAAGTACCAAGTTCCAACCGCAACCAATTACCTCCGATAATCACATTAAATTGGTACAAGTTTTTTCTATGAATTGTCACTAGTGTCAAGGGTTACGTGTTAGGCCACCTAACCCATTGCCACCATGCCAAAATTCAATATCGATTATCATCATCTAGCACAACTTGTTAGAAATTACAAAACAGTCATCTCAAGTGTCAATGACCGACATCCGACTTCTTGTCATTTATGATGTTACATGACTAGTATCTTTGATCAAATCTCACCTATCCATTATTTACTTTATGCATTTCTATATTTAGTGGGCAATGAACGTGAATATTTTAGCACATATCAAATCACGTAAGACTCTGAAAGATATTCGTAAATATCTGGATCTACAAGTTCGTATTGCAAAATCATTTTGACATACAGTCATGTTTTATACTTCTTATATGAGGGGTGTGTTTGGCCCAAAATGTTTAGGAGCGTTGCATGTTGTGACTTTTGATGGTCAACTTTTATCTTTTTTTTTAAACGCTTCACTAAGTAGCATTTATGAGCTGTTATTGCTTAGCTCACTGCGCTGTTATTGCTATTTTTGCCAAACACACTCGACAAACTTTTACTCAAAAGCGGAACTAGTAGAATGACTAGTGAGTGCTGAGACATCTTTAATAATTCCACTTCATTAAGTAATTATTCACGTCATGAGTTATTTTTTTAATGAATTTTGCAATTAGCACCCGTTATTAATATCGATATCTAGATAGAAATCCAGATATGATCGAATAACTTAACCAATGTGATATAACATTAAACAATTTACTTGTGAAACTAGTCTTTTTTAGTTTATCTTATTTCTTACTAGTTATTATGTTTTAGGTTAAATTATAGCTCAGGAAAACAATAGATGCATTTTTGGAGTTCGGCTTCTATTAATATAAAATCCTGACTCCACCTATAATTATACTAGTAAAAGTGGCTTTTTTAGGGCATGATTAGAAGGACAGAAATCCATCTTGACTTGCATAATCATATCAAATGGTAAGCAAACTTTTAGTAAGAAAGACTAACCATTAATCCTAATGCAACATGTAAGAAAAGATACATAGAAACTTGAGGCGTAACTCGAACGACTATGTCTTTTCAAAACTTTCCCGAAATAAATGAGTAAACATCAATCAAAATATAATAAACAAAAATGCTAATTCTTTCTACAAAATCTTCCTACACATATGATCTTGACAAGTGGCGAAACTGACGATTTAGATCTAGAGAGATAATAAAAAAAAATGTATATTATATGATTCTATGTGTAAGAGAATAAATAAGATAATTTTGTAAAAGACTTTAACAAAGCTCATAATATATATTTTTTACTTTTGTTATAGAGTGTCAATTTACCCACACAAGATAGTTTTGAATAATCATGACTATAAATGATGAGAAATACTAGAACCACAAAAAGTTTACAAAAAAATTTCTACAAAATGATGTGGCATGATGATTTGTACAATATTAGCCAATTAAA
>BQNB010043569.1:30967-45434 GCA_026074375.1 Tanacetum coccineum | reverse complement strand
TATCACTAAGAAGTATTCTCAATGAAATAGTAAAGTATGTTTTGACACAAAGATATAATCAACACAATAAGCTTCAATATATATTAATACGATCACTCTGACTTAGTGATAGGGTTTACAACCTTGAAGCTATCAACTCTATGGAAAACTGTGATGGAAAACTTATATCTTTCTATACCCTAGGATCCCCTTTAATACACCAAGGAGTCCAATAAGGCTTATAATACATTCCTAACTTATCATGATCTTTTCTATAAATAAACGTAATCTCTTAATCAAACAAGTTATACATATCTTTTACAAAAATAACTTAATACTAATCTTCATCTCTTTAATCCGTCTTTATCCTCTTGACAGCAGTAAGTCTTCTAGTAGTTGTAATTCAGCAGTAGTTGTATCTTTATAACTAGCAACAAAAACTGAGCATAAGCAGTAGTAAGTACTAGCAGTACTAACTTTACGCTAACAGTTGTAACTTTACTCTAGCAGTACTAAGTTATACTAATAGTACTAAGTTACACTAGCAGTAGTAACTTTTGTACTAACAGTACAAACCACTTAGCATACTTTTAGTCTTCAACTTTGAGCAGTCTTAACTTCTACTGACAGTAGAAACTCAATACTAACAATACTAAATTATACTAACAGTAGTAACTAGCAGTGGTAACTTTATACTACCAGTACTAACTACTTAGCATAATTTCCATTATGTACTTAAGCAGAAGTAAGAATCCTTGAAGTCTTTTAAGTCCCAACAATCCTCCCCTAAACTTGATGTTCATCTTCTAAATCTTCAAGTTTCTTCATCAAAAGTCTTCATCTATACTTAAGGAGGATACATATCAAACCTATCTATTGAACCAGCACTTGCTTATTTTTACCATAAGCTTGAGCAGTTGATAGCACATCTCATTCTAAATGATCAGCTTGAAAGAGTCTTGCTTAACATATTTTGTAGATTGTAATTGGTCTGTGTTTAGTGTGGAGGTATCACTTTTCAACTAAACATAAAGGTGTAAAGATTTTGCCAAACCTTCGAGATTACACTCCACATGAATCAATTAACTTCTAAATGGTCACCTTGTATCCTTGTAGATTTCTCCATACATCACTCCTTATGTCTGGTTTAAACATGACTTTCAAATCACCCCACATCACTCTTTCATGTTCATCTTCAGGTCTTAAATCACCATGCTTTGTTTTGACTAACTTCCAAAGAGTCTGCAAATCTTCTCTGTCAATACCCTGAAGCAGTCTAATCATTAAAGAATGTCTCTTGGAACTTCCATCTGCTCTTATCAACTGATAATGTACCATTATTCCTTCTTTAAGAAGCTTGTAATCAACAATCACTGGTGGTTTGGTAGCAAGTGGTATAACATCAATTGCTATATCATCATCCTTTTTAATCACCAAATGCTTTTTTAATTTAGCTGTATCATCTGCTTCAACTTCTTCATGCTCATCAGTTTGTTTATCATCCCCTAGTTTTTGTCTCTTAGGAGATTCTTGTTGTTGCTCTTTTACTGCTCTTTTCTTACCAAGACTCTTCTTTCTGCTGCTTTTAGCTTTCTCCTCACTACCTTCTACCTTCTTTTCATTGCTTTCTTGTGCCTCTGAACTCATAGCCACAAAGGTATTTACCCTCTTCATCTCTTTGTCAAACAGCTTTTGAATTTCATCATAGCTCTTTCCCATTAGCTGTTTGTGTTTGTATCCACCCATGTGCTTAAGATAGGTAGACATTTGACTTCTCTTTTGTGCCTTGGTAGGAGGTTTGTTTCTCTTTTCTTGTGCTCTTAGTGCAGCAAAATGTTTTCTTCTTTTCTCCATGAGTTCCATAAACAATTTTCCTTTTTCTTCATCTGTCAACTCCTCTCTTTCTCTTGTTTAGAGTCTCTCAGCCAGTAATCTATCAGCCTCCATCATAGCTTGTGTATTTTCCCATGATTCAATCAATGCTATGTTGGCTTCTTCTTGCTTTTGCCTTTCAAGCCTTTCTTCTTCTATGATTTCAGCATCCAACTGAGCTTGAATATTTCTTGCCAAATCTTCATCAAGAGCAACTTGATCTTTCCTTTTTAGAGGGACTTCAGGCTCAATCATGATTGCTTTGCCTTTGTCTTTTTATCATTTTGAAGGTTGCGGCTTTCTGATGAAGTTCTGAATTCACTTGGCTCCTGAACTACAACCCCTCTAGCCTTGGGTCTTGTAGTTGTTGTTGTTGTAGCAGCAGTAATAACAACTTTAGGTTTAGCTGCTTTGATTTCAATAAGTGTTTGAGCCAAAGTTAATTCATCAATCTTAGCAGCAGTAACTCCTTCATCTCCTATATCAGCAGTAGAAACTTGAATTGTAGGAGCAGCACTATCTTCAACACCAGCAGTAGTAACTACTTTCAACCAGCTCGGTACTTCATTAGTCTTTTTTGTACTCTGCTCATCTTTCTCACTAGTTGTAGCATCCACAAACATCTCATCATCATCCAGAACTCCAGTATCAAACGTTAAGTCTTCATCCTGCCTTTTTTGAGTTTCATTAACTAGAGTTACCTCAACATCTGCATCAATATCTTTAATTCTCCTCTCCTGTTTGGATGCATCCTCCTGAGCACCCAAACTATCATTAGAGGATTCAATTCTTGTAGCTGCACCAACTTTCTTTAATCTTTTAAGCCATTCGTGGTGGTTTCTAAACTTTCTCTCTTTTCTAAGCTATCTATCCCTTTCTTGAGACTAGCAATCTCAATAGCTTGATCAGATTTAGCCTTTTCCAAGTCAAGAACCTGTTATTGTAAGTTGGTACAGAAAATCATCAATTCATTAAGTTGCAAACTATCCTCACCACTGGGTAGTAGATCATTGGAAGGTGTAGGTACACTTTTCTCATGTTGTGTCTCTTCTTGAGGAACCTCTGCTTGCTTCCTCTATTTCCTCTTGGATTTTTGTTTCTTCTTGGGTGGAGAGGATGTAGATGGTTGATCAACAATGGGTATTTGATTGGAATCAGTTGGATGGTCTGAATCCTCACCCACTTCTTCAGAAGCTTGAACCATCAATAGTTTTCAATAAGGTGTTATTCCTTTCCTAGAAAATCCTTTCCTTCTCTCTTCATGTTAGCACAAAATTTTATTTGTGTGAGAGGGATTAACCAAAAATCATTCTTGTGATGTGACATGTCTCCAAGCTGTTGATTGATGAAAACTTTATAGACATGTTCAATGGATACAAACTCAGTTTAAGTTCTTAACCCCTCCATCTAAGTGTTTTACCTAGCATCAAAAATGTACTTAGACAGATTAAACGTTCGGTTTGTTGCCAAGCATATAATCAAGGAAGCCATTGTACTATTGAATTCATTCCATGCAGTGGATTTAGCACTAAGGCATTGTGTAATAGTGTAAATTAAGAACTTCCACTATGGAGAAAAGAAAGCTTTATAAAAAGTAAGCTTTTGAGACGGTTTTTCATACCCCATTCGTGCTAGTTCTTTAAAAATAGTAGCAGATGGCAAGCAATCAATACCACCTGTGTGGCACCCGTGATTTAAGCAGGTTAGTCAATCCATTAGAATTGGCTAAGTATTTGTATGTGCTTTATGTGTGATCTATGTGGCTTTGTTTGTGTGGTTGTTAATCATTTTGAATTGAGTATTCATCTTAATAAAGATGAGGTTTGAGGTTTATGTTGAGAACTTCCATTTTTGATCACTTATAGTGATAATGGAAATGAGTGGCATTTTGAGTGAGTTATTTTGGTTAATATGTGGATGTCTAAGCGTTGGATTAATGTGGGAAGTATGACCTATGAGAAGGGAATGAGTTTTGTAAAATATAAAAGTTTTTATGGCATAGGAGGCTTGGTCACATAAACTTTAAAAACATGAACAAACTTGTGAGGGGAAACCTTGTTAGAGGTTTGCCTTCAAAGATTTTTGAAAATGACCATTCTTGTGTTGCTTGTCAGAAAGGAAAGCAACACTAGCTCGTATAAGGCCAAAACTTGTGCAAACTCAATCAGCAACCCTTACATTAGCTTCCATATGGACTATTTGGGGGCTTACAAATGTTAAGAGTTTAATGGAAAAAGTCTAATGCCTAGTTGTCTTGATGACTTTATTAGATTTTCTTGGGTATTCTTTTTGGCACTAAAGATGAACTAGTGGGATATTAAAGACCTTCAATAACTGAATAGAAAGTCAACTCGCACTACAAAGGTAAAAGTTATCAGATTAGTGACAATGGAACTGAGTTCAAAATAGTGTAATGATCAGTTAGGTTCTGTAGAAATAAGGGTATTAAGAGGGAATTTAGGTGTTGCTAGACTTCCTCTGTAGAATGGTGTTTTGAGAGGAGGAATAGAATATAATAGAGGCTGCAAGAAACTATGTTGTTGACTCTAATTTCAGCCCCTTTTGGGTGACGCAGTACATACTGTATGCCATGTGATAAATAAGGTCTTAGTTCATTAAGCCTTCATAACCAAGACACTTATGAACGTATTCATGGAAGACCCCATTGATAGGACTTTATGCAAACCTTTTGGGTGTCATGTTTACCATCTTACAATACCAGGGATCATCTGGCAAGTTTGATGGAAAAGTGATGAGGGATTTTTTGTTGGGTACTCTGTGGTAGCTAAGGCTATGAGAGTTTTAACAATGAGGACCAAAATTGTTGAAGAGACCTTTAAACATTAGATGTCTTAATAAAATGCACTAATCTGAAAGGGAATTGACCAGAACTAGCTTTTTTGATGTTGGTTCGCTTTGACATATTTGAAACTATGTGCCAGTTTGTTACAGGAATCAAAACTAATGGTATTGGGGGAACTAGAAGATAATATTGTTGCAGGGTAACTTGTGTACAAGAAGGACAGAACCTGAACAAGAGTACAATCCTTGATACTTTCTGCATAAACTGGGTCCATTAATCTCTCAAGGTCCTAAGGACAGTGAAGAAAATGTTGGTATGGAGCCTACAAAAGTGAATGAAAGTGGCGCTTCTGATAAAGGTGAGGAGGATGAACAAGACACGGGAAGTGAGTTTGCAACAGGAAAAGCAGGCTAATAGTACTAATAGTTTTAATAATGTTGGTATACCTATTAGTGCTGCTGGACCATCTTGTACTAATGATGATCCATCATCACCAGTTAATGCTGCTGAAGCTTCTAATGCATTTAAGGATCATCTATTTGAATGATTTTCTCCTTTTAAAAATGCATTTGCTCTTCCACATGTTCCCAAATGGTTTTCAGTTCGTGAAACTGGAATTTTTGGTAATGCTTATGATGATGAAGATGTGGGTGCAGAAAGGTGCCTCAAACAACTTAGAAACAACCATGAATGTTAGTCCTATTCTCACAACCGAAATTGACAAGGATCATCCTAAAGACCAGATCATTAGAGACTTAAATTCAGCTATTCAAACAAGGAGAATGACAAAGATTTCTGTATGACTTGCTATGGTTAAGGTACATTATACGCAGGGAGAAACAAAATCCAAAGATTGTTTTAAACTATTATATGTGTTTTTCTCTCTCAAAAAGAACCCAAGAAGGTGATTCAAGCTCTGGAAGATCCAAGCTCACTAGTACAAAAAGTGGATTTGGTCACACATAGGCAAAATGGAATGGCCACACATTCACATATTTATGTGGCTAAAGGTACTAAAATAGACAACATTTACTAATTATCCACACATGAAAATTTCGATTATGTGACCATTAGAACTGTATTGCCACATATTCGAACATTATGTGGCTAAAGGTAACTGGTAATATTATTTAGCCACATATGAATTTGGAACGTGTGACAAATACAAGGAAGCTTGAAGCATTAGTCACGATATACATATAAATAGTGACAAATATATGTCACACACTTGAACAATGTGACCGAATTAGCATATATGGTCACATAAAGTAATTTTTTATGTGTCCAAATCATATCATCAAGTTTTTGACACACATATATTAAGGTTGACTGCTATATCTTTTGCTAATTATTTGACCACATATGAATTTAGGATGCGTGACAAATGAAAAGTAAGGTTGAATCATTAGTCACAATATACATATAAATAGTGACAAATATATGTCACACACTTGAACACTGTAACCAAATGCCATATATGGTCACACTAAACGTTTTGTCACACATTATTTAAGTGTAGCCAAAATCAAGTACTATGGTCAGTAACTTAATTTGTGTGTTTAAAGTTTACTTGTGTTAGCTTGCCAAAAGCTAATTGTATAGTCACACTTTACTTCTTGCACGATCACTGTGACTATAAGCCTTTAACAATAGCCATAAACATATCACAAAATGTGTGACTAAAATTATTGTTTATGGCACATTTAAGGTGATTATATGTGACCATATATTCATAACAGTCAATCGTGAAGTATTCAGGTGGCTATTATTAGAACAAATTGTGAAACTCGGTCTCCATTAAATTTCATGGCTTTGTGTGACTAAATATTACAAAAAGGCCATACAAAACATTAAAAATTCATATGACCATTGGATGATCAAAATAGTCACATTAAAAATACACATGTTCTTCACTTTTTAAACAACCTATAGTCACAATTATTAACACTTTTGGTCACATATTACAACAAAGGCCACACAAATATAGAATTTATGATCGGCCATAGGATAATCAATAGTTCACACAAAACACATTTCTTCCATCTTTAAAACAATTTTATTGTCACATTATTAACACTTTTGGTCACTTCATTGATTATTTATGTGACTAAATACAAAAAAAAAACAAGCTTGTGTGATAAAATTCCAAAAAGGCCACACAAACATTAAAATTCATGTGGCCATTGGGCAAGTTCATTAGTCACACAAAATATACATTTCTTCCCTTTAAACAGCATATGGTCACACTTATTAACACTTTTGGTCACTTTATGCTTAATTGTATGTGACTAAATACCCAAAAAAACATGCTTTGTGTGACTAAATATTAGAAAAGGTCACACAAACATTAAATTCATGTGGCCATTGGATGATCAATAGTCACACAAAATACACATTTCTTCACTTTAAACAGTATATGGTCACACTTATTAACACTTTTGGTCACTTTATCCAGTACATATGGTCACGTAACTTAATATGTGTGTTTAAAGTTTAGTTTGTGTTAGCTTGCCAAAAGCTAATGTGTATAGTCACATTTACTTCTATGCACGATCATGTGACTATATGCCTTTACAATAGCCACAGCATATCACAAATGTGTGACTAAATTATGTTTATGGCCACATTTAAGGTGATTATATGTGACCAATATATTCATAACAGTCACATCGTGAAGTATTCATGTGGCTATTATTTAGAGCAAAATGTGAAATCGGATGTGACCAATATATTCATAACAAGAAAATAAAAAAGGATTTTACACCCCAGCGAGAATCGAACCCGCGACCTCCCTTACGGAAGTCAAGCGGGTTACCATCTTGCCAGAGTAACCTATTCGTTAATGTAATGCATTTTCTTTGTAATATAGAAGTTTAAGCTTCATTGTTTTTGGCTAGTAGCTTAAAGAGTGCTTATAGAAACTGCTTATTAAACCGTGGCTTCTTCTCCCTCTGCTTATTTTCAACTTGTTTCACTTTTAATAAGGTTTTAATAAGTACTTTAGCCTGCAAATGCAATGTGCAAGTGCAATGTGCAAATGCTTGCTTGCAAATGCAAGCTGCAAATGCAATGTACAAATGCAATGTGCATATGCAAGCTGCAAATGCAATGTGCAAGCTGCAATAACACACAAACCAGACAATAACATCACAAACCAAACAGACCAATACATTAAATTTCATAAGGTTTTAAAGAGTACATAATCACCATTACATAAGTCACCATAAAGTTTGATTGCTAAACAAAACACAAACAAAAGCTAACATCTAATACATGTTAGACTACCATGTGAGACTACCCAAAAAACTTTGATCAAATGCAAGAGCATGATCAGCTTCCATATGACACCTTTCTTTTCCCTTTTGCCTTATCTACACAAGTTTTTTATTTTCTGGCTCCCATTTTCTTTTCAATTTCATCCCATGTAGTAACATTTGGTAGTCCCAGCACAGATCCTATGATTGGTACATGGCTATACATATTTGGTTTGTGTTTCTTGCAAACTGGTACATATTTACCTTTAGACATTGCAGAGTTAGAGTTAACAATGCAATCCTTGTCTGTGTTTCTCTTGTTTGTGGTTTCCATGTCTGTGCTTTCATGGTCTGTGCTTGGAAAGTAGTTCCATAATAGATATTCCTCAATTGTGTTATATCAATAAGCATCTAGCAATCCTTGTGTTTATAGCCCATAAAATATAGGAGCAGTTGCTTTTGATGCCCCTTTCATGTCTTCTGAGATGTCTGAGCTTATCTCAATTATTTCTGCAAAAGAAAATTAAGAATAAGCAGATAACATCCTAACCAAAACATATATTTGTCAATTAAATAAGCAGATAACATAATTTAGAAGATAACATCCTGACTTCATTAACCAAACACAAACCATTCTAACATCATAAATTAAGTTACAGGCATATTGTTTTAAAAGTAAATTAACATCTACTACCATAACATAAGGACCAAAATACCAATATACATAACATCATAAAGTAGATTAACATCACTTTCCACTTCTAAGGTTCCTCTTTCTGATCTTCACTTCAGCAAAAGTCATTGTTGGGGGTATCTGCACTCTAAAGGTCTTGCCTTTAATTGCATCCCAGGTTTTAGCATTTGCAAGCCCAAGTATACAATTTGTTATTGGTACAGGCTTTTAACAATGAGTGTTTTAGTTGATGCTTGTAGCTTAGCCTTTGACCCACATGCTTCTACTTTAACCTTTGACCCACATGCTTCTACTTTAGCATTAGAAGATGCCTTAGATGCTTGTGCTTTAGCCAACATACATGCTTTAGCCTTTTCAATGTCTTTCTAAGAAGGTTTTACATCACTTTCATTACATCCTGATTTTGAACCCCAAAAGCTACCATTGTCCTTGTACTCATCTGACAAATAGTGGTACCATTTGAGAAAACTCTTAGGTAGTTCTGGAGAGTCATAATCTATCTCCTTGGAAGTGCTAATTTGAGAAGTGCTATATGAGTCTGAGTTGTTGTTGTCTGAGCTACTATCTAAATTCACAACAATGATTTCTACAAGGTAACAACAAAGTCTGAGCTATGCATACTTAAGGAATTCTTCCCAATAGAAGCTCTAACTAGTATTGACATCAAGTTCAAAATTAGTGATATGATACAAAATGGGGTGTGGGTATGGCCTAAGGAATGGGTTGCTAGCTATCCTAATAACCTTAGTATCCTTAACCCTACTTTGAACAATGTAGTTGATAAAGTATATTGGGTGACTAAAGATGGGAAGAAGGTGTTGGGATTAAAAGTCTTCTTGATGCTGTTTGAATTACTGCTACTTATGTTTATGTTAATGTTGCTCAGTTGGATTTAGTGATGCTCATGAACTTCAAAGAAAATATGTTAAGTGGTTACTACTGCTAGTATATAGTTAATACTGCTAGTGAATATTAGTACTGCTCAGAGATTAAAATTGCTTAAAGTTAATGCTGCTGAGAAGTTACAACTATTAATAAGTTAGTACTATTTATATGATACTACCTCCGTCCCATATTAAGTGTCCAGTATGACTTTTTGTAGTCATTTTTCTTCAACTTTGACTGTAAATATTATTGTTTGTGTTATATAATACTTGATAAAAATTATACCAATGAAAAATACATTTAAAACTCAATCCATTCATGTATTTTGCATCAAGTATTATATACCACAAAAAGAATTAGTTAAGGTCAAAGTTAAAGAATAAAGACTCCAAAAAGTCAAACTGGAGAAGTTATTTGTTTATGGAAAAGGTTATAGATACTTAGGAAAGTATTGTAAGCCGACTAGGACTCTTTGGTGTATTAAAGTGGGATCAACATAAGGTAAGATGGAATGTTAATAAGATGTGGGATGATTAGAAGCAATGTAATGAAAAAGTGAAATAGGGGAAAGTTATTTGGTTTTCACAATGCATTCACAAACACTCCTTCATAATATGGCTAACAATTTTGAAAAGGTTAACTACTCAAGATACACATTGTTAGTGAAAATATTACAATATTTAATCTATACGATCTCTTTATGTTTTGGTGATGACAAACATATAACTTGTAATGCATAACCTAAAGTACGCAAGTTACTCGTAATCACAAATCATCAATGCATACATGCATGAACAATACTCGATGTCTCAAGTATGCATCAACATCGACATTTGTTTGCACCCGATGTAAATCACATAAGGTATGCACAAACAAATTAAACTTGTAGGATGATCAAAGAAAAATATTTTTTTCTTAACCATTACATTTCTACAAAAGTATTTTTCACAAAAATAAATAAACACAAAATACTTTTTAATAAAAGAAATGTTTTATTTAAATATAAAATTTGAAATCTGGTTTTCCCCCCAAAATGGAAGCTTCTATACCAGATACAACCTTCCCTACAAAAAGACAAAAAAGGGAGCGGAGTCTAGGCGGCAGCCCCCTTATAGGCCTGGCGGCCCCCTTATATATAAGGGACCGCCGGGACCGCCGTTGCCAGACTGTCAGCTTTCAGCTCCTATAAATAGTGGGTCATCTCCAACTGATTTCATAACCCTTTTGCACGAATTTCTCTCAGTTCTTTCTCTCTCTAGATCTCACTAAATCTCTCTAAATCTTTGATCATTTAACTTGTTTAATCTTGTTTAAATGTGATCCAATCTTCTACTCTTTCCTTCTTCCCTTAAGTGCAAGAGAAGAACTTCGGTCATCTTCAAGATCCGAAGTTATGTAGTCTAGTTAGTCCATTTGTAACATTTGTTACATATAGATCGAGTCAATGTCTTCCAATCTTTAGTAGTGTGTAGATCCAAATGATGTATATATTTGGATGGGTTGATTGTGGGTTGGTTAGTATTTTAGGCCTTAAAATACATTGGTGAAGTGGTAGATTGGTTCTAGCTAAGATTAGGACTCGACATTTAGCTTAGTGTCGGAAAATAATGTAAGCGACGCGGTTTATGTGTTTAGGCCATAAAACACAAGGTTTGTTATGTTGGGCCATAAAACATAACGGGTTTGGTTGTACCCGAAGAAGGACTCGACATCTAGCTTAGTGTCGGAAAATAATGTAAGCATGAGTATAAGGTTTTCTCCGCCGAAAGGGAGCTTGTTGATTAGTGAAGTAACTCTCGAGTTGGATACTCGAGGAGTGGAGTAGGGCGAAGAGGAGCTTCGTGACCGAACCACTATAAATCACCGTGTCGGTTTGCATTTTCTTTTACCTTTCTCTTTACTTATGTCTTTACATTTATCGCTTTACTTTTACACTTGCATTGTGCTTATGATTGTGTGAATTGTTGTGTATGTTGTGTTAGTCATGGTTGTGTAGCTCTTTGTAGTAAACATTGTGAGTGTGGATATATTGGTAGAATATGCGCTAGTTATTGTAAATGTAAACCTATGATCGACACTTCTCATATTGCGTCAAACTTGATTGGTGATTTGATACAAAAGATCTAGTCCAAAAACCTCTTCTGGAGGCGGTCCCACTTGGCGGCCCCCCATATATATATATGGGACCGCCGGTAGAAGAGTGATGTAATTCTTGATCTTAAAGTTTTTAATGAAAACGTATTCACCCCCCCCACCCCTTCCTTCTTCTAAAAAAAAAGGTTTTAACTAAATTGAACAAGTACTTGAGGTCTAAAAATTAACAAATGGAGGTATTAGTTTTGTTTTATTCGTGAGAAAGGAAAAGAGACGATGGTGGGTGAATATGTTTAAAATAATTTTGTGTTTTTGGCATAAATGCCCCCTAAGGTTTACTAAGACTTCCGTTTTCCTAATAAACTTTTCCTAAGGCCTAAAGTAGTTTCCCAATTGGCAATACTAGTCCCTAAGGTTTAGTTATCAAGAATAAGTCTTACATTTTGCCATGACACCCCTAAAAGATTAAACACATAACAAATAAAAGCCCGATTGAGTTAACCTTAATTAACCCCTCTTTTAAATAATTCACACCGTTTAAGATTAAAAACCGTTTCCTTTTATCACAAATTGATTTTATAAAGAAGATATTTGACATTTTCTCCCCCTTAAACAATGACCCGTTTATCTATTTAAAGAGCTATAGTTGTTGTTTGAGTGGTCAAATATCTTTGAAAATGATTTTTCTGATGAATTTCTAAAGATGATTATATTAATTTTAAAATCAACACCATAAGAAAATAAAGATTTCTCTTATTTTAAACAAAGAAATGCACGGGACACATACATTAGTTTTGTAAAAGGAAGCATGGGTTGTTGTTGCAAAGGTAAACACATGCCATTTGCAATGTGTCATAAAAGCCCAAGTCCGAGAATAAATTCCCCGTGAAGAGGTCAAGGTTTACCTTTTTGAAATACTTGCCTTGAAGATGATGACTATCGGAAATAATAGCAAGCCATTTTTGAAAGTTTTAAAAATCTTTGAACTTCTGCTCGAACATACATTATACCAGCCTCTACAATTATTAAATGACATTTCTAAGACCGTAAATGTTATCAATTTTTAGAAGACATGCCCGAGATGCATATTTTTTTAATTTTTTATTTTGTTTTTGAAAAAAATTTATATAAATGAAAAATATTTTTTGTGTTTTTTATGTTTTCTTAGTCAAGGAAGAAGCGTACAGATACAGTTATCAAAGAAACTGGTCAGTTTGAAGAGGTAGTTGATATTGTAGATTCTGAGGAGACATATGATGAAGAAGGTCATTTGATTGCAAGACAAACGGGTATTGTCATTGGTAGAGGGGTTCACAATGAGTCAGATGAAGGAACTCTAGATCATTTAAAGAAGATGAAAGGAATTGAAACCCTATCTAATGCTGCACAATTCATGTTAGATATGAAGAAAGCAAGGGGAGCAAGCAAAGATGATTTCATACTCCAACAACATCCCTGATACGAGCGTAATATATATAATAATAATACTATGGAAAATTTCCAATTCACCCTTGAGGACAAAGGTAAAAAGAAAATTCTTCAAAATATATATAATATAATATAATACGTATCTTAACCGGGAAGTATGATTTCCCGGGTCGTTTCCCCAATGATTTGTGAAATTGAAACCTCGCTTGTTGTTCGGACAATGAATTTGAATGTTAACAAAGATTGATTTGATTTTCTACTTCTACAAATTAAAAGAAACAATTAAAAACAATTAAACACTAAGCAATTAACGGAAACAAATAAAATGCGACAATAAAGAAATTAAAGCAAAATTAACTCCTAAAAATGCAAACTAAATTTCTAAACCTATAATAAGACAAAAGAAAATTTTAGGAAAAAGAAAAATATTTTTTTGATTATTTTTGAATTTTTTATGAATTAAAAACTAATTTAATCTAATTAAATCCTAGAAAATAGCAAATTAAGTCTTAAAAATTAAGAAAAATGATTTTTAAACTTAGAAAAGTATAAAAAAAACATAAAAACTCAAAAACTATTTTTAACTATTTTTAAAATTAAAATCCTATTTTTAAAATTAAAAATAAAAGCTCAAAAATGAAAATTTAAATCTAAAAGGTGTAAAAATGATTTTTCTGAATGTAAACCTAAAAGTAATTTTTATAAAACTAAAAACTATTTTTTTGAAAATTTATTTCTATTTTTTATGATTTTTCAAACTTTAAACCCTAAGAAAAATGATTAAAAATAATCTACTAAATGGAAAAATGTGAGAAATTCAGGAAAAATCCTAAATGCTAACAGGGACTTAAGAAAAATAGGAACTATGAAGAAGCTAAACAAATAAGCCCTAAATTAAGCCTAATAAGCTACGGCTGATTATTGAAAAGTAAAATGAAAATGTGTACAAGTATTAAGTGTGGAGAGAAGTGGATGGATGAGTTATTGTAGCATATTGGTAAGACGTGTGTATTGTGTGGGTGAGGTCGTGGGTTCGAGGTTGGCTAACACCCTTTTTGCAAATTTTTTATTTTTGAAATCTAAAAGCTAAAACTTAAAGAGGACACTTTTTTAAGCTACTTTAATAAAACAAGCACTAGTTGAAGCCTAGAAATAAGCTTTAAAAGAGCTTTTGAAGTTCTGATTACAGAAAGTGGGATTTTAAGCTCAAAAATTGCTTGTTTGGACTAAAAAGCTTGTACAAAGCTTAATTTAAGCTCAAATCTAAAACCAAAAGCTGTCCTATGTAGCTTATGATGTCTACAAGCTAATCCTAATAAGCTTCTCCCTTCTCTAACACTTAGTCATAACTGACTCTAATGATCAAACCTGCAAACTCAGAATTTAACTCAAAAAACTCAAAATTAAGAAAAACTCAAATGCTCAATAAGCCAAGACAGAGGCTGAGCTTATGAGAAC
>BQNB010043569.1:8309-29570 GCA_026074375.1 Tanacetum coccineum | reverse complement strand
TATCAAAATAACATGGTACAATATTTTCTCATTCATATTATCATGATATTAGTAATAACACAACATGTATATTAATGTACAAAATGAGCATTGCAAGTAAAAACTTCATTTTCATAATAAAATCCTAAATGGTGATTCAAGCTATAAAGAATTAACATATGCATATTAATGATAAATGTAAGATCATAAAGAGTTTAAGATGACCTTATGATGTATGAAGATGATGACTAACACAATCTAAACCCTTGTTTAGACTAGAAACCAAAGCTAGCAAGCTATGAAAACCCTAATTCCATATGAAACCCAAAATCTTGATTTCTTGCTTCAACACTTGAAATGATAAACCAAGGCTTCACAATACTTTAAGGTATCTTAGATATGTTATATAAGAGTGTGTAAATGAGGTAGAAAAGTTTGTATGGTTTGGTCTTTGTGGTGATTTATTGCCGTAGCAATATAGAGAGAAAAAGGGGAGAATATGTTTTGATTTTTCCAAGTGAAGTAGATGTGTGTTTATTCTTATGAAAGTGGAAGTGTATGTATAAGAAATGTGTAGGTAAGCATGAGTTATATCTTGGTCAAATGACCAAGATATGGGACGTCCCATCTAGGGACAAATGGGAGGGTTTTGTGGTCAAACTTACTATACATACCAACTCTTCCATGCTCATTTAAGACTTATGTTTTCATGTCTCACTTTGTGTAGATTATCCCATGATATTTAGGGTGAATGTTTGCTAGACATCTCATTTGGGTAGAATTTAATAAGACTTTGAGTATTGGGTATAAAAGTGGGTATTTGTTGAAGCGTAGAATTATTTTTGTGGTTCCGGGTATGCTTAAACGTACTTTATCGCGAAACGAATTTAACTTACGTAACCGATAAAAATAAATGAACAATGACCATAATTATTCTCAAAATAATTATTTAATACTTTATTGATGCCAACGCTTATTTGATTGATGCCCGTTTACATTAAACGCTAATTTTTAGCTTACGCGATTTTTACTTTATTCATGAAATCACAAGCAAACGCGTACAATAAAAAGGTACATTGTAGATTTATCGACGTCGTCAATGACTTGAAAACACAGGGTGTTATAGACTTCCCCCGTTAAACGAGCCTTGTCCTCAAGGCTCACGATGCAGCACTTGACGACGGTGTGGTCTTGGTGAAGAGGTGCGGGTGTTTCTTCTTGAATTGGTCTTCACGTTCCCACGTGAACTCAGGACCTCTCTTGGAGTTCCATCGAACTTTGACTAATGGGATCCGACTTCGCTTCAACCGTTTAACTTCACGGCCCACTATTTCTTACCCTAATTGGATGATATGTTAAGCTGAGTTGTATAGATAGTAAGTTTCCCTTCTATCTAGTATTTGTGGATACCTAGTATTGCTATTATAGAGGTTGCTCGTTTGCTCGGTTGTTTGTTCGGATTTCCTAAGTCTAAGTTTAGCATCCCTTCATCGTACTTCGTTAGTAAGGATACCTGATTTTCCGATTCGACGTCTCGATGTATAATGGTTGTTCGGAATCTGCTTTTTTGGATATAGCCGCGTTTCGTTAGTTCTTTCATTGCGTTGATTACACGTATGAGTATCAAAAACTAAAACTATAACTAAAGGCCTTAATGACTTATTTAACAATCCATTATTCCTCCCATAACTTATTAAAAAAAAAAAAATTTTATTAAAATAAATTAAGCAACGCAGCTTAAAAACCTAAATTAACGAATTTTTAACCTAAACTAATTTTTTTAGTTTTTATAAGTTCTATATGACTTAAAAGGAAGAACAAAGAAGACTAGACCTAAAACGGAGCTAAAACGAACTCGGAATTGAAAAAAATGTAAACGAGAAAAATCCCGTTCTTTAGAAAACGAAATTTTGTAAAAATAACTTTACAGAAGTAAAAATAATTTTCCTAGAAACTTTATAATAAAATAAAATTTTATAAAAAAGATTTATATTTTTTTGATTATTTTTGTATTTTTTATGAATTTTTAAAGTTTAAAACTAATTTAATTCACTAAAATTACTAAACTACGAAATGAAAATTCTAAAAAATTACTAAAAGTAGCTATTAGTATGAAGAATGTGGGAAAAATATAAGCTCGAAATAAGCTCAGACCAATAAGCCGGGAAAAAGCTATAAAGCACTCGAAGTGCTTTTTTATAAGAATGAGTGAAAGAGGGGTCTAGTATTAAATGGTGCAAAGTATGAATGAAAAAGTCCCAAGGGCAGAGCGGTAAGGTGTGTGTGTGTTATAAGGGGTTGAGATGGGTAGAGGTCGGGGGTTCGAGTCGTGGCTCACCCCTGGCTTCCCCGTTTCCCCTTTTTGCTTTTTGCAAAAACTTTGAAAAGCAAAGTTGTAAATAAGCTACAACTAAGCAACTTTAATAAAAGCAACCATATTTTATAAGCACTCTATAAGCTAGAAATAAGCTGAGAAAAGTCAGAAACACTTAAACTATATTTTTTTAGACTTTTTCTTAAACTGAGTTAAGCTATTACTACAATAAGCTACGAATTTGATAAATAAGCTATAGATAAGCTAAAGACTAGCTAGTAGGCTAAATTAAGAAAGAAATTAAGCACTAGAACAGTCAATAAGCTAAAAACAACTTTTACTCTTTTTGGCTTTTATTTAAAGTTTATAAAGGCAAATAAGCTAAATTAAGCTAATTCATAACTTTTTAAACTAAAACTTACTTATACTACCCTAATAAGCTATTCTAGACTAAAATTAAGCAAAAACAATAAGCCATAAGCTCTAAATAAGAAATAAGCACTTAATATGAAACTGAGAACCAAACAGTCCTTTAGGGGACTTTTGAGCTTAAAATTAAGCACACTAGTGGAACCTTATGACTATCTAGCTTATTCTAACTTAAACAATAACTAATAAGCTACTAAAATCTACTTTTAAAAACCATTTTGAAAATCAATTGCTTAATGAAAAAGCTTTTTGAAAACTGCTTAAAGGACTCAGTACATACTGAGTTTTGAAAAGACTTTTTTAGATTTTTGAGCTTAAATTTCAATAAGCAAACAGATCCTTATGCTATTCTAGCTTATACTACTAGAAAGCTTAGCCTAAAATCTACTTAAAACTACTTTTAAAACTTAATTTGAAATTCAAATAAGCTAAGAAAAAGCTAGTGAAAAAAAACACCTGTTCTATTTTTTGGTTTTTTGAAAGGTTTATGAAATTGATAAAAGCTATTAAGACAGATTAAAACAAATAAGAAAATAAGCAATTTACCCTAAATTAAGCTAAAACAGATTAAGATCTAACCTAAAGCTACTTGTGCACCAATTTATAGAAGCTAAGCCCTACTTTTACTAGCTTAAATTGAGCTTAAAAGGCCAACAGTACTAACTCTTGTTAGTACTGCTGGTGCAATTGACAAAGAATGCAAACACAAATGCAGGTTACCTTAAGAGGTAAACCTGCACAATACACTCTTATTGAGTGTGTTTAAACATAAATCAAACAAAAACCAAACCTTAAAGAGCTTGGTGCAAATTTTCACAAGCTAAACACAAGGAAAAGGTCCCCTGGTGCTAGAACACACAAATTAAGCCATAACTTTTTAAATTTTGAAATCTAACCTTTAAAATCTCTTTTGTTAATGATTATAAGTGGATTTAAAACTGATTCAAGCACAAATTAAAACTCATGTTGACTAATTGAGGTCAATCAACAATAAACCAAACACTTCTTTAAGTATGACAGATTTGATTTAAGCTTTTAAATTAGAGATCTAGTTAATAAAACCTTAATACCAGATATTATATAGCTTATAACAACCTTAATGAACATATACCAATAAGCAAATAAGCAAATAACAATAAGCTAATGATTATGCTAGTATTTTTGGTTTTTTAGAGATTTTTAAACAAAATATTGAAACTCTAAGATCTAGACTATATTAAGCAAAAACAGATAAGCAAACATGATCAATAAACATATTAAGATATAAATAAGCACAAATAAGCCAACAATAAGCAGTAAATAAGCAAACGCAAATATTTTTGGATTTTTATAGAATTTTAAGCTACAAATGAATAAGTAATAAAAGGGAAAAGAAGAATACCTCTAGATCTCAGCTAAACAGAGATCTATAAGCTCTTAAGCAAGAGCTTAAACCAGAGCCTAAGCTTATTGCTTAAGCTCAATAAGCCTTAAAGAAAGCTTATTCAAATTTCCTAAATGTTGCCCTCAACTCTAAACCATATCTCCAATCTTCATTCCAGCAATTGTGACAAATATATTTGAGCTTTTATGAGCTTATAGTAGCTTATGAGAGATTATAAGAGCTTATTACACTTTTTAAGACATTTTAAGCTATAAAAACTTTGGATTTAAAACACGAATTTAAATAGAAAACTTGATTTATATTGATAAAACTTGCTGATTACAATACTTGAAAGAGAGATTACACTAAGAAAGCATGAAAATTACAATAAGCTAAATCTTAAAAAGCTACTAAAAACCCTAAAAAACTACTCCTTTGTGTGTGAGGCTTGAGGTCTCTTTTATAGCTGCAGAGGGAAGGTTCTAGGACCCCGAGGCTCTCCTCAAAACTCTCATCCAAGCCCTTCATTCTTTCTATCTTTTTGAACTACATTTTTGGCCCTTGGATTAGATTCGATCTCACACGGATTGCCAACGTGGCAATCCGTGATTGAGACAGCTTGTGCTTTCATAACAAGGGATTTAGTGCAAATTCCCATCTCCCATGTGCTTCTTTCATAATCCTTTGTGGCATTCTTTCATGGGGATTGACCAATAGGATGCTTTGAATGACGTTTTAGACCTGCCATGTTGTACTTGTCACCTGAATTGTCCTATGTACCCTTCAATTTACAAAAGCCCTTTGATTTGAGAGGAGGGTAAAACGGGAGAGACGATGAACAGTGAAAACGTCTTTTCCCGCCCCTTTTTACTTATACGGGGTAAAAAGGATTTAAACTTTGGGCTTTTGGCAATATCAGTCCCTCCGTTTGTATAACACAAGTCTAGTGTAAAAGGACTTTTTGGAAAATGGCAGAAAAGGTCCCTGGACTTTTATAAAAAAAAGTAATAGGGCTTAGGGATCATTTGTGTAACTTTGGAAACTTGAGGGACTGGATTGGGACTTGAGAATTTTGTCTTCTAGTGGCTTTGACTGAGGTTGACTTTTCTTGGCTTTGGTTTTGAATCCCCGGCTCTTGTGTACTCTTTTCCGTGCTGAGTCCGTGTTTGCTGATTTTTGACCGTTTTCTTGTGATTTTTGCATATCCGTTCCTGCACATCCATAAACAACAAATCACACAAATACAGGCATATTTTGGACATATTTGATCATTTTAGGGATTATTTCAATACAAAACGGATATGTGTTTTCACACATATCATAAGGCTTTGGTAAGTTTTCATTTACCTCTTCTGTCTTTAAATTCCTAGTTTAGATTCACTTATTCTGCTTATTTGTTTGCTTAATTGTGCTTATATCTGCTTTATTATGCTCATTGATTGCTTTCAACTATCTGTTTTCATATAATTTAGCTTAGATTTCGTTTTTATAGTTTGTCTTAAAAATTTGTCAAAAATTTAAAATATTAGTAGCATAGATAGTAGCTTTTAGTTCTGGCTTATTTGCTTATTGTTATAAGTTTTTTTTAAGGTTGTTATAAGTTGTGTGCCATCTGGTAATTAAGATTTGTTAGCTATATTTCAAATTCATTAGCTTAAACAGATTTTTATATATTTAAAGGAGTGTTTGGTTTAGTGATGTTTGACTTCCTTAAGTCAAATTGAGTTGTGCTAATTGCTTGAATCAGCTTAAATATAGCTTAAAATCAGTAGTGAAGTTAGTTTCATAGATTAGTTTTTAAAATTAAGCTAGTTATAGCTTGATGTGCAAGTCTGTGCACCAGGGGAGATTAAAGAAAAAAGTCCCTTTTCAATTGATGAATTCAGATGGTTAGAGTTGTAGTTTGGTTTTGAAATTAAGCATACTAGTAGTTTTTAAGTCATACTTTAACTGTTTCAATTTGGTTTTTACTAAAAAAGTCTTTTGCTTATCTGAATTTAAGCCCAAAGAATGGGATTTCTCTTTCAGCTTATTAGTCACTCAGCATCTGCTGAGTGACATGACTGTTTTCACAAACTTTTTCTATAAGCTCTTGTTTGCAAGAGCTCTTTCAAAAAGTATTTTTATATAGCATTTAGGCCAAAGTTTCATAAAAATCAAGTTTCATTGCTTGAAGTGCTTATTAGGTAGCTTAAGGTCTGTTTGAATTTAAGTTTTCATAAGTGCTTATTGTGATTTTCAGTTTATGGCTTGGTCTTTTGAGCTTATTTCTTTCATTTCCAGCTTATTAGGGTAGGCTTAGGATTAAAATTAGCTTAAAGTCTTCTAGTGATAGTTTAATTTAGTTGTAGCTTTTAAGAAATTTTGAAAAAGCCAAAAATATAAGTAGTAGTAATCTGTTAGGGTTTTAGCTTATTTCTAGCTTATTTAGTGCTTTTTAAAAATAGTTGTCTTTATTAAAAAATATTTTTAGGTTAAATTTTTAATAATTTAGGTTTTGAACCCGCGTAGTTTAAATCGTTTTAGTGAATATTAATAGTTTTTAATCGTAGAAATAGTTAAGCAATCCAAGAATCTCTGAAAACCATCCTAATCATTGTCCAAACTTGAGCGAGGTCTCAATTTCACAAGTCGTTGGGGAAACGACCCAGGGAATAATACTTCCCGGTAATACGTATATTGTATTTTTAGTGTTATTCCTTTCTACCTTTGTCCTCAAGGGTAGTTTTGGGATTTCATAACTTTGGTATTTATATTACGTATACTATTATACTTACAATCAATTTTTGGCGCCGCTGCCGGGGACTCGTGTTAAAGATTCCTTCGTTTGAGTTTGTCGATCGTGGTTTGGAGAACCTTTCGTCTCGAAAGTTACGTTTTTTATAAAAAATCAAAAATACAAAAAAATTAAAAAATACAAAAAGTAAAAAAATATTTTTCTTTTCTTTTTAGTATAATTATCATATAAAAAAAATATTTATAAAAAAAAAACAAAAAAATAATCAAAAATATAAAAAATTTTCTTAAAAAGAAAATAAAATTGTAGGATCCCTAGAATCAATTCTCATAGATTAATAACTTTAAGATAAATAGCAACAAAGGATATTAATAATTTTATATAGATACTTTTTGTTGAAGAAAAAGAGGGCTTACAACCAAGGATGAAAAATATTATAGAGTAGCTATATTGTCTTTTTTAGAAATGAAAATAAAATGGCTTTATATAGCCTTACAATAAGGCCTTTGGGCTTTGATGGGCTTTTTCATTAATTTACATTGTCTTTCGAGCTAGACTTTTGTCTTTGTATTCTTCGACTGTGAACAGATGCATTATTTCGTTCGGTCCATATTATGTGATATACCTAACATTCTCCCCTAGATAGAAGGTAATGAGTAGTTGTTTGATGCTCATCGTTGTTGTCTCTTTAGCTCGTTGTTGATAGGGTACTCACTTGTTGTGCTTTGGTAATTCAATCTTTAACACCTTGATCATGATCTTCAGAACTTGATGTGATGACTTGATCTTGATCTTTGACTTGTTTAAGCTTTACTTCTCTGAATTACTTTGTGATCTTCTTTCACTTTGACTTTGCCATACGCTGATCTTTAGTCTCACATGCTCATATCTGTTGGAATCTGGAAAGCTTTGATGTTGGTATATTCTTCTAATTCTCCATAACATTTTTGGGCATTTGAAAGAAGACATTGATTTTCAGAGATTGTGCGGAAGCTTTGTATGTAAACTTTCTTGATTTCTTCAGATATGTGAGTAAGGATTGAAGCATGTCTTGTTCAGATACGTTGAGTCGTCATTCGCTCAATGAGTTAGTACAATTAGGTTTCCAGACAAAAACATTTTGTTATGTAAATCACTTTATGTGTTCTAGAAATAAATTTGTGAAACACACAATGTTTTATATCTTTGAAGGGACCGAAAAAGTCATAGACGATTATAATCTGGTTCGGTTTACATTAACCCTCGATTCCGTGACGGATCAATGTTTACAGTATGTAATTCTGCTAATGTGATCAGATAGATTCATTCAAAGTAACCTTCTTGACAGGTTTTCCACGCGCACGTGACAAGCTAGTTCCTCTAATACCTAAGTATAAGATTCCCTTTATGTTCGCGTTCTCTTGACAGGATGTCGAAGACTAACACAATTTTTCGTATTTCTACTAATAGAATGGTAAAGAGTGAGTCAGTTACAGTTAATATCTGCTGACTATTTACCGTACAATTACTTTTTCAGCGTTTACTTCTTAATTACAATTAAGTACCGTAGTAGGCATTGTGGCCATATATGATTTGAAAAAAACATTCGATTGTGCTTATAAAATTTTGTTTGGGGCACAGACGAAAGTTTAAATAAGAAGGCTTTTGATGACTGTTTTTTGAATATATCCCGAAGAAAGATATGAGTACTTGGGAAATCCAAAACTTTTACAAGCATTTATGGTAATCCACTTCACTAGTGGGCGCTGTCCGAGACCCAGGCATGAGCATTCTACGAATTCCCTTGGGTCGGTACAACATCTCTTTCCTCTGCATTCCATAAGATCACTTCACGAACATGTAACAAAAGATTTCTTTGTCCAGTTATCAAAGTACGTGTGTTTAACACAAACTTTGGTACATGACATTTTTTTATCATTTTAACACTTATGCTCCCCCTACAATGTGCGTCAATAATCGAAAGCTGTTTAGCACATTGCTATGGATTGGAATTAGCATTTTAGAATTCAATCGAATCTTTAATTATCTGTTCTTACTTAGTTTAAGTCACATTTTCTCCCCCGATCAAGAGTATGCAACTTGTGAATGTGTGTTGATCTCTAGACATGGACTCTAAAATGTATCATTCTCCCCCTCAAAGTATGTGGTGTGGTGAAATAGCACTTATATCAAGTGAGCAATTGATACAAGCCTTATAGAATACCCAGACAGGAATGTACCTACTCTGTCTTGAACTTATTAGCGGGTTTGGTCGTGTCAATCTTTCAGCAATAGAATCAGCATCAGTACGTCCTTTGACATGCAAACAACTGTGTGAAATATGATTCCTTCCCCCTCAAACAACTGACCCGTTGTGTACAATGTTAGATTTGGTTTCCCGAAAATTGTTGATAAAACAAGTTGTGTATGAGAAAAAAAGGTTCGGGGCTTTAGACACTTCTTGTCTGTCTATAGAAATATTGCAATGATAATACATATTAAATCTCTAGGATAAGACCGGTGTTACTGTCTGAATAACTTGCAAGCCATTACTACCACTAATTTTTTTTTTAAATATAACACAATGATTATATGTGAACACACTGATTTATCGGGAGACAGACTCATCAAGGAGTTCCTTGAGTGTCTCATAGTGACATTTGTTTAACACCATTGCAGTGGGTGTAATTTTAGTGTTGCTATGCGCTCTCTCGGTAATGCCTTCGTAATATGTCAGCTGTTGGGTATTTGGTTTCATGAAATAACAAACTCTCAACAACTTTCCTTTCATCCTGCATCTTTGATGAGTGGTGACGGAATATCAATGTGCTTGGAAAGCGTAGTGTTGAACACTATTCAGCATAGAGCCCACCCTCCCTCCAAATACCTCTGATATAAACATGGAATAGCTTGTATATCCTATATTAAACATAGAATCATCTTTAAAATATTGTTCCATATTTAATAGAACTTTGATTGTCACAGTACATTGGATATTTTGTTGAATCCAAATCCATAGTCTCGGAAGTTGTGAAAGGCATCCAGGGATTTGAGCACAGCAAACCTGATAGGGTAATGTATTCTGCTTTTGTATGTGGTGGATGGCAGTACTTTTTTGCTATTTGGATGAAAAGCTAACAAGCCGATGTCCATGAAATTGAGCTGAACCAGAAGTACTTCTCCTTGTGTCATGACACCCTGCATAATCAGCATCTGCAAAAGCTTTTAGTTAAAAGCCAGAGTCCTTCGGATACCACAGACCCATGATCACGAAATTAAAGTTATCAGAAATGATTTGGGTTATAAAAGATTCCGAAGGGAGAAGATTGATGAAGAATATGAGAGAGATTATGAGATTAGAATTCGAAAACTTAAGCAAGAATTTAATGAATGAGGTAGCGAAGTTCTAAAAAAGGAGCAAGCTTATAATGAAGAAAAGTATTCTGCTGCCCGTCGTCACATGCTTTCTATTACTTTTGACGACGAGGATGATTATATTCCTTTAGGAGATATTATTGCTCGATATTCTACGTCTAAAGCAATCACACCCGACTTACCGACTTGAGGTCCCGAGGACTCTCTTATAATGGGGGACGAGCATCTTGACACTATTCCAGAAACGGACTCGGACGAAGTAATAAAGTCTAGTGTTGAGAACCTCGTCCCAATCCTAAGTGAGTCTGAGGATTTTTCCGACAATGAAAGTGAGTGTGATATGCCGGTTTGTGATGATTTTACGACTTTCTCGAATCCTCTTTTTGATTCAAACGACGATTTCACCTCAAGTGATGACGAGTCACTTTCTAATGAGGACGTTCCGATGGAAAAATTTAAAATTTATTCGAACCCTCTTTTTGATGATGAAGAAATCATTTCTACTGAGATTGAACCACATCATTTCGATGCCGAATCTAATCTTATCGAATCTTTGCTTAATGGAGATACTTTGATCGATTCTTTTCCTAAGTTTGATTTTCTTCTCGAGGAGTTCTCCGGTGAACTCGCTCTGATCAATCCAATTCCACCGGGAATTGAGAAAGCCGACTTTGATCTAGAGGAAGAAATCCGTCTTGTTGAGAATTTGTTGTATAATAATTCATCTCCACGACCGCCGGAAGAACTTAATGCAGAAATTGCTAATACGATTGTCGAGTCTCTCTTTCCACCTCCTATCCCTGTTGAGGATAGTGACTCGCTTATGGAGGAGATCGATTTATTTCTTGCTTCCGATGACTTGATGCCACCGGGCATTGAGAACGACGATTATGACTCGGAAGGGTATATCCATTTTCTTGAAGAATTGCTTAGCAATGATTCCCTTCCTCTTCTCGAAAATGAGTCATCTAACTTTGATCATCATGATAATCCATCATTTCCTCGTCCTCCTCCGGAACCACCGGATGTTGAGATTAGTTTCAATTTTAAGCCCGATGTGCGAGTGATTACCAATTTTGATAAGCTTAACGAAGACAAATGTTTTGACCCAGGGGGAGGTGAGATTGAATTTTCTCAAAATGTTGAAGATGACGATTCCTTCGTATTTGTTGTTTGGACTTTTCTCCCGTATCTCACCTACCCTGAGGATTCTCCTTTATTTCTCTCCACCAGGAGTGAAGACACCATTTTTGACCCTGACATCTCCACTTAGAGCCGGTGGCATCTCATCGGGACGGAACTTTCATATGTTTATCTAAACATTAATAAAAGCCCGATTGAGATTTTCTCTTCCATTTGCTCCCCCATGGACAACTCAATTTGGGGTCAAGTCAAGCTACGTGACTCGGTTACCAAAAACAAAGCGCTTCGTGGGAGGCACCCCATGCTTATCTATCTTTCTTCTTTCTAATTTCTAATGTTGTGAGGAGGCTTGTACTCTCCCGGTTTCTTGTTGTCTGTGTTGTGATTATTTGCAGGATTCCCTCAACAAATTTTGAAGCCTCTCGTGTTCGGTGTTGTGTCCCGGTTCACTCGAGCTTCCATTCCTTTGCTTGCAATTAGTTTGGGGAAGTCCGATATCCTAATCTTTAGATAAACATTGAGGACAATGTTTGATTTTAGTTTGGGGAGGAGTATATCTTCGATAAACTGACTTTTGCCCTTTGTTCTTACGTACCCCGGTTTTCCGCAAAAATTTTAAATTTTGAAGTTTAAATTGCCCCACCAAAAAAATATAAAAATATAAAAAATATAAAAAAAATAAATATATATAATAAGTGTTTTGACACGAATGTAGGTTTTCCGTTGGTGAGAACGAGAAGTAATTTTTGACCCGATCGAACGTGTTGAGTTCTAGCTTTTTCCCTTAACAATTAATGATGATAGTTTGTGCTAGTCTCATGTAGGCTTTAAACATGCTAGACTTGAATCGTTAGTAAATGAAGACTTGTGCTAATCTCAAGTAGATTTTAATTTGCCGAGTTGGAATTTATATAGGCTAAGCATTTGCGAGCTTCTTTCTTAGAGGTTTTAAATTGCAAAGAATAAGAAATGATAGTGTTGATTACGAATTGGGATGCTGAACAAGGTTTATTTGGAAAACTTAAAGGCTTATAAAAATAACTTGTGATTTTTCTTCCCATAAGCTCTTAAAATGATTAAACATACGTGCTCTTTTTGATTTTTACAAGTTAGAGTTTAATCACTCTTAAAAGTCTAATCGACATGTCTAGAGAAAAAGCTTTATCGATGACATCATTTGTAAATAAGAATGTTGGTTCAAATTAATAACTTGATTTTCTAAAACAAAGTTTTTACTATTCCAAAAATATGGAATGTATAAATAAAAAAAATTTGCTGAAAAAGAAAAAAATAAATAAGTGTTGCTATTATAAATAAAAGTAACTATAATCCTCGTCAGAATACTTCATCGTGTCGGAGGCGTGGCCGATGTTGGAGTTTTCATATAAGGCGAGGGCCCCCACCGAAATATGGCCTCAGCCTCTTGTCGGTTAGGACGCCCGATGTGGATGACGTACTAAAGGGTGGAGGTTCTATACTATCATATTTAGGCCGGTGTCATAATAAGTACGCGGGCTCTTGTCGGAGGCGTGGCCGATGTGACGTCGAAAGAAAAGACACCGGTTCTAAGCCAAATAATGTCTAATGATTAATAATGTTGCAAGAAAGAAAATCAATAGTAAAAGCTTCATTTTCTTAAATCAAGTTATTTTTGTTGAACCAATATTTGCAAAAGTCTACAAGGCTTTTTCATCGGAAGTTCATGCGTCTCGATAATTATTCTCCGGATGGGGTCTCAAAAACCTTAGCACTTACCCGATGACGGTGGGATGCTAGAGAAGAAAGTCATTCATGGGGCAAGTGAACCAACGATGTCTTAGCTAAAAAGGTTTTTGTTTGCTTTGAGTTGTGATCTTACTATGTTATTAACATATTAGCTCAAAAGGCCCATGTGTAAAGCATAGTCGGATTACAACTACCTAAACATGTGGATTTAATGGTTTAAATTAATTTGAGCACATACACTTAAATGTATGATATATGTCGGGAGGAGAATTCACAAGTTGTAATTATTAGTAGTCTTAGCATCTTAGTTTGTACTTAACGGTGATCTTATTTTTAAGCTTAGTATGGGAAGAGTGAAAAATCGGGGATGACGAATTTATCCAATTGGACACTTTAAGTGCTTCTTGTTCCATGATCCTAAAAGTTATCCATGAATAATGAAAACAATACATTGTGTCACACAAGAATAAGTTGTAGTTAGGAATTATTAAGAAAAATCATAAAAATGGAAAAATCTTGGAAAATGGAAAATCAGGTGTTTTATAACTTGTGACTTCTTAACTCTCCCCTCAAAATATTTTGCTGCTTTTCAAAGGTTTAGTTTGGGGAGGTTTTGAGGTATTTGGTTATGAAGCATGTAATATTGCGTGAGGACACGCAATCGTCTAGTTTGAGGAATTTTGATATGTGTGAAAACACATATCCGTTTTGTATTGAAATAATCCCTAAAATGATCAAATATGTCCAAAATATGCCTGTATTTGTGTGCTTTGTTGTTTATAGATGTGCAGGAACGGATATGCAAAAATCACAAGAAAACGGTCAAAAATCAGCAAACACGGACTCAGCACGGAAAAGAGTACACAAGAGCCGGGGATTCAAAACCAAAGCCAAGAAAAGTCAACCTCAGTCAAAGCCACTAGAAGACAAAATTAATGTTGGGCACCAAAGAATCAAGGGAATAGAAATAGAGATACTCCAAGAAGGAATGCACCAAGTAAGATACAAGATCTAACTACAAATTCCTTGTGTATCAAGATAGGATATGTGGTTATGATTGGAGCTTTCAGGATAAAGAAGGTATCCAAAACTTTGATTTAATGGCCTATACATCTCAAGGTTCATCAAGTTCAAACTCTGAGGTACATACTTGCTCTAAAGATTGCTTAAAATCATATGAAACTCTTCAAAAACATTATGATCAATAGCGTGAAGCTCTTAATAAATCTAATCTAGAAATAATAGGTTATCAAATGGGATTAGAATCATTAGAAGATAGAATAGTTGTTCATGAAAAGAATAAAGCTGTTTATGAAGAAGATATTGCATTTTTAAAGTATGATGTCCAAGTGAAAGATATTTCTATCAAAGACCTTAAAATCAGTTAGAAGAAGCTTTAAAAGAGAAAGATGATTTGAAACTTAAACTAGAAAAACTTGAAGAATCATCAAAGAATCTAACTAAACTGATTGATAGTCAAATAAGTGCTAAAGACAAAACTGGTCTTGGTTATGATAGTTAAATGAATGAGAGTGGATTGGTTCATAGTGTGTTTAACAGTAGAGAAAGTGATGTGGATGATAGTCCAGTAAACGAATAGTTCAAAACAGTAAAGGTTTTCATTCCGTTCCCCCCTCTCCTACACTGGAAACACATGCCCCCCCCCCTAAAAAGACCGACTTTCCTTTGATGGTTGTAGTATGAATTCTCTGTCTATAAGACTAACGTGAGTGAAACTAAAACAGTATAACTAAGACTGTAAGGATATTGTAGAAAAGGCCTAAAAACTGTAGGGCCAGTGCTCCTATCATTGAAGAATGGGACACTATCGTGGAAATGAAAGTGTTTTATACCTAAAATCAGATCAGACAAAACCAAAGTTCACTAAAATTAATTTTGTCAAATCCGGTGAGAATGTGAAATCTGTTAATAAGGAAAACACACATAAGCAAGTAGAGTATTCTAGGAAAAGTCAAAGTCCTAGGGGTAATAAAAGAAACTGGAATAGGATGATGATTCCAGAAACTAAGGAATGGTTTTGAGTTTATAAAGAAAGCTTGTTTTGTATGTGGAAGTTTCAACCATTTAATCAAAGATTGTGACTTTCATGACAATAAAATGGTAGAAAAATCAGTGTTGAATAATAAAAGAAGGGTTACTGGTCAAAGGGAAATTAGACCAGTATGGAACAATGCTCAGAGGGTGAACCACCAAAATAAATTTACTCACCCACATCCTAAAAGGAATTTTGTTCCAGCAGCAGTTGCAACAAAGTCATGATAAAGTAGCCAATAGTTAATGTGCCCCCGGGCTAAGTCAAAGCTCTCAAGCAGCAGCAACACTCAATTAAATACGCCAAGCTTGTTAATATTGTTGCCCCTAAACCAAAAGTGAATGATGCATTACCCATAACATATTCTTATTTTAAAGCACATTCACCAATAAGGGCTTTTAACTAAAAATCAGCTAAAACCAATAATTTTAATGAAAATGTTAATACTACTAGGGTTAACAATGTAACTACTATTGGGCCAAAAGCAGTAGTTAGTGCTGCTGTGGGAAATGGGGAAAATGTTGTTAAGTCCTCAACATGCTGGATTTGGAGACCAACAGGAAATGTTATTGACTATAACTCCAAAGACAATGGATCATACATGCTTAAAAAAATTTGACATGTTGATCTTACAAGGCAAACTCCAAGTAGTAAGGCTGGTTCCCAAGAGAACTAATTCTCTTATTTTGAGTGCAGGGTAATCCACAATATAACATAACAGGGATCAAGGGATTTTGACAGTGGATGTCTAGGCATATAGACTTGGAAACAATTCCTTCTATAGATCATCAAGAGATTGATGGTTGTTTTTTGTATTTGGAGGAAGTCCTAAAGGAGGTAAAATTACTGGAAAATATAAAATTAGGACTGGTAAATTAGACTTTAAAGATGTATACTTTGTAAAGGAACTTAAGTTTAACCTTTTCTCTATCTCACAAATGTGTGACAAGAAAAATAGTGTTCTTTTCACTGAGACTGAATGTCTTGTTCTATCTCCTGACTTTAAGTTACGTAATGAAAGTCAAGTCTTGCTTAAAGTTCCCAGGCAGAACAACATGTACAGTTTTGATCGAAAGAATGTTGTTCTTCAGGAGGTTGATGTTTTATTTGCAAAGGCTACAATAGATGAGTCTAATTTATGGCATATGAGGCTTGGTCATATAAACTTTAAAACTATGAACAAACTTGTGAGGGGAAACCTTGTAAGAGGATTGCCTTCAAAGCTTTTTAAAAATGACCATACTTGTGTTGCTTGTCAGAAGGGAAAGCAACACAAAGCCTCTTGTAAGACCAAGCTTGTGAGCTCTATCAGCCAACCCTTACAAATGTTACATATGGACTTATTTGGGCCAACATCTGTAAGGAGTATCAATCATAAGACATATTGCCTTGTTATCACTGATGACTATAGTAGGTTTAGTTGGGTTTTGTCTACTAAGGATGAGACTAGTGGGATCCTTAAAACCTTTATAACTGGCATAGAAAACCAAATAAATCATAAGGTTCAAATCATCAGATGTGATAATAGAATTGAGTTTAAAAATAATGACATTAATCAGTTCTGTGGAATGAAAGGTATTAAGAGGGAATTTAGTGTTGCTAGAACTTCACTACAAAATGGAGTTGCTAAAAGAAAAGATTAGACACTAGAAGCAGCTAAGAGCTATGCTAGCAGATTCATTGCGCGAGAGCGCGCGATACTGCATTTTCGGCTGAAACAATTAGTACTGGCTTTTTATGTTTCCATTAAATGATTTTAGTGACTAAGTCCTCACAACAAGGAACACCTTATGAACTGATTACATAGTATGAAAGCCCCACCTAGTATAGGCTAGTTTTATGAGACCTTTTTGGGTGTATGACCATATCTTGAATACCTTGATCCACAAGGAAGAATTTGATGGGAAGGCTGAAGAGGGTTTCTTGGTTGGATACACTATAAATAAGCAAGGCTTTTATGGTATTTAACACGAGAACAAGGAAAGAAAGAGGAGAACCTGCACATAACCGTTTCATGAAAACAAACCCACTTTTGCAGGGAGTGGACCAATATTGCTCTTTGATAAGTGATTTACTAACAAACTCTATGAATTATGAGCCAGTTACTGCAGGGAATCAATCTAATAAGAATGCAGGTATCAAGTTTAATGTTGATGCAGTACATACTCAACAATATATTCTGCTACAATTACTTTATGATAGTTCACAGAGCTCAAAGATGCAGTTGCTGATGATGCTGGTAAAAAGACTAATGAAGAACCAGCAAATGAGGGTGAAAGAAATGGTCAAGAGAAGGAAGGAGTAGCTTCAAATAAAGAAGGTGACCAGAATGTGCAAGATTTTAGAGCTGAATTGGATAATTTGCTTGTTCAACAGAAGCAAGGTTATGCTAACAGCACTAACAGAGTTTCTACTGTTAGTCCATTGTATAGATGCTAACTGGGGGAAAGTTTTACTAATGCTTGATGATCTTCCAACTTGTCCTCATATCCTGATTTGGAGGATCATTTGTATGAATCTTCTAAATAGCTGGTATTTTAGCGGTGCATATGATGGATGAAGATGGATGGGCAGAGGCTGACATAAACAACTTGGAAACAAATAATGAGAATAATAACAGCGAAACCAATCAATAATATGATAGAAAACCATAGTATGTACAGTCCTAATTCCCATAACCATAATAACATACAGAACATCCTAGAAGACCAGATCATTGAGACATAAATTACAGACTACCAAAACAAGGTAGGAACGCCGCACGATTTATGAAGAACAAGTTATGTATCAGTTATATCAAAAAGCAGAGAGAAGGAACAAATTACACAGTATTAAGGTCAAAACTACTTATTTGGCCTGTGTTTATCTCACAAATAGAACCCAAGAATGTTAACACAAGCATTTGATCAGGATTCCAAGCATGGATAGAGGCAATGTCCAAGATTAGTTTGCTACATTATAATATTGCAGAAGGTTTGGAGATTGATTGATTTACCCAAAGGCAAGCAAGTCCCATTGGAACAATAAGTGTCTATAGTAAACAAGAAAAACCGTAGATAGGGAATAGTAGTTTAGAAACAAGGCAAGACTGGTTACACCCAAGAAAAAGGCATTGATTTATGATTAAGTTTTTGCTCCTGACTGCTAAGGAAAGAAGCAATCAAGATTATTTTTGGCCTATTCAGTCAATTATGGGGTTCATTGTATACCATATGGATAAGAAAGATTTGCCTTTTTATATAGGTACTATTGAAGGAGTAGGTGTATTGTGTGCCAACCTCCTGGTTATTTGAAGATCCACAAGTTCCCTGATAAATATTTAATAAGGTAGTAAGACTTAGTATTTTTATTTAATAAAGTTTTCCACTTGCGTTTATATGTTCTGATATGACACCATAATGTGACTCTTGGTCTCTTTATCGGAGCGGGATGTTACACTATAGATAAGACTTTGTTCATCAAGAAGGACAAAGGTGATATCCTATTAGTACAGGTGTATGTTGATGACATCATCTTTGGGTCTACAAAGAAGTCTTTATGTGTTGAGTTTGAGCAGATGATGCACAAGAGATTCCAGATGAGTTCTATAGGGGAGCTCACTTTCTTCTTAGGGTTACAAGTGAAGCAGAAAGATGATGGAATCTTCATCAGCCAAGACAAGTATGTGGCTGATATATTGAAGAAGTTTGATTTTGCCACTGTGAAGACAACAAGCACTCCAATTGAGACTAACAAGGCATTGCTCAAGGATGAAGAAGCTGAGGATGTGGATGTTCACTTATACAGATCAATGATTGGATCATTGATGTACTTAACAGCTTCTAGGCCTGACATAATGTTTGTTGTTTGTGCTTGTGCAAGGTTCCAAGTTACTCCTAAAGTCTCACATCTTCATGCTGTGAAGAGGATCTTTAGATACTTGAAAGGTCAACCCAAATTGGGCCTTTGGTATCCTAGGGATTCACCATTTGACTTGGAAGCTTTCTCTGATAGTGATTATGCTGGAGCTAGCCTTGACAGGAAATCCACAACAGGAGGTTGTCAATTTCTTGGCAAAAGGTTGATTTCATGGCAATGTAAAAAGCAAACTATTGTTGCCAACTCAACAACTGAAGCAGAATATGTTGCTGCTGCTAATTGTTGTGGACAGGTGTTATGGGTTCAAAATCAAATGCTTGATTATGGGTTCAACTTTATGAACACCAAGATTTACATTGATAATGAAAGTACAATCTGTATTGTGAAAAATCCAGTGTTTCACTCTAAAACCAAGCACATAGAGATTAGGCACCATTTCATCAGAGATTCTTATGAGAAGAAGTTGATTCAAGTGATCAAGATTCACACAGACCATAATGTTGCAGATCTTCTCACAAAGGCTTTTGATGTTAGCAGGTTTAACTTTCTGATTGCTAGCATTAGATTACTTAATCTCTGAAGTATTGTTTGAGGGGAGGTTAAATAAGATTGGATGAAAGGGAATGTATCATTAAGCAGAAGTAGGTAAAGGGTCAGGACAACCCATTGATCCCCAACACACATCCACATCTGCTTAACTCTCTAATGAAAAACCAATCACTATTTTATCATCATCTTAACTCAAAAGACCCACAAACCTAGGAAAGCTTAAAGGACCACTAAGATATCTCAGTCTAGTGGACCTATTCACCTTATTGCAGATGAGACTGTCATTAAGGAGTGGGAAGACAGAATGGGAAGGGGTGCCACTATTTCTTCTAGCTTAGAAGCAGAGCAGGACAGTGGTAATATAAATAGGACCTAATCCATGGCAACACTTAATGAGTCTTTTCCTCAGAGAACTGATTCAAGTAGTGGTCCCAGGTGCCAAGATACCATATTAGGGGGTGCAGAAGCTCAAATTAAGTTTGAGGCTTGGTATGTGTTTAATTACACACACCCTTTGCCTATAAAAACGAACTTAAAAGACCAAAAACATACCAAAAATACATTGTATTTGTGTGTTTTTCATTTATATTGTGCAGGAAGCGAACATCAACAAAAAGGACAAAAACGAAGCCAAAACAAACAAAACCGAGCACAGAATGGAAAGAGCTTGAAAAAGTCAACAAGTCAAAGTCAACACCAAGAAGTCAAAGTCAAAATCAAAGCCAAAACCGAAGAAATACTTACTGGGCCAACCCGCACCCATCTAATGGGCCGGGGCAGCCCATTAAGCTATTAAAATCAATTCATAAAAACCATTTAAGGCCCAAAATGCAAAATAAGCCCAAATCCCTTTAACGGTTAAGACTTAACAGCCCATTCTATACTGCTGTTAAGTTTATTTCACCACAAGGACCATACGTGTAAAACATCCATATAACCTCAAGGACTTAAATTTCCAATCCACAAACTCATGTACACCACAAGGACTGTGATTGCAAACATACATATCAACATAAGGGGCCAATCTTCTCAATTCCAAAACTTTTACCCAGTTTAACTAACCAAAACATTTTCCCGCCAATTCCCCTGTTCATCACCCCTGTCACTCTCACCTCGTCTACTGTACCCCCAAACAAAACCATCTCTTTCCCTTAACCCCACTTCATCACATGGCTCAATTGCCACCTTGGCAATCCCCTAAATTTCGATTGGTTGATGAAAAAGACAAGAAAATCAAGGGTTTGATCACACAACTTGGAGAACACTCATATTTGATGGCTGAGATTGACTTTTGGACCTACTCACAGAGAAAACACAAGTTCTCAGCCTCTCACAGAAGAAGCACAACAAGAAGAACCAAGACCTAGAACTTTTAGTATAAATAGGGTCAATTGTAGCTCATTGTTTAAAAAAGAGGTGTCAAGTCTTGTTTTAACAAAATTAGACCATTTTAATTTACTTGTCATTTAATTTACTTGTCATTTAAATTCAAGCATTGTAATTTTTTAAGTTAATGAAATTTTAAGTGTTTTCTTTAAACATTGCCATTTACTTTAATTGTCTTTTGGTTCATTCAAAGCTTATATAAAAGCTTGTTTTCATATTTGTCTTAAAAAATATAAAAATCACTCAAAAAACTGTCAAGAAATTCATGGAGCATGGTATATTGTGGATGGCCATGGGTTAGAGCTTCTTGGGAAGCATATAGGTTGGTTTAGAACTGATTTGAGTGCTTAAATCATTCACAAAAGCTAAGG
>BQNB010043568.1:0-45434 GCA_026074375.1 Tanacetum coccineum | reverse complement strand
GTGGTTATTACAACCATATTCGATGAAGGTGAACAAAGACTCCTTCATCTATATATGTTGTTTAAGCTAACCATTAATTGTAGGAACAATCAATAGCGTAAACATATTCTCCAGCCGAATCGCAGTTATACTCTTACTCCCAACCAAAAGACACCTCAAAGACTTGAAAGGCTCTATTCATTTGTAATACACTTCCGCAAGCTCTGATGTACAAGATCTTCCTCAAAGAAAGTCATGTATGCTGATCAATCGAAAGATATAAAGATGAGGGAGATTGTCAGCCTTTAAGAAATGCTTGTGTAAGAAGTATGTTGGTAATGCAGTCGTATACACCAAGATGTATTCAGAATTATCGTCAGGCGAAAGTTCTCGATATCAAGTTTTTATGTTCAAAAGATATCAAGACAACGATCCAAATCCATGATCACAAACTCGCTAAAGGAACTGTAAAGAATTCCCAAGACAACAAGGTCCCAAGACGTGAAGTTATGCCGCATGTTATGACCACCCCTTAGGGGGAGATTGTTAGACCTAGAAATTTCTATTGTAATATTGAAGTGTTGGTCATTTAACATACCCAAACCTTGTAATAGATTAATTAGAGTGTACGGGAATTCTAGAAGTTAATAAGGCCTAGTTACGGGCTTTAAAGCCCGTTAGGTATCAAGCCTGCCTAGGAAGCCCATTATAGAACACTGGGCCGGTCCATGGTGTTTGTAGATCTATATATACCCCTCTCCAAGTGTGGAGAGGGTGTTGGTCACTTTTCTTTCAAAAGTAATCTAGCCCTTTTTGTTTTGTTTTTATTTCTCTCTCTAAACTCTCTTCTCTCTCTAAAACTACACGTCTCATTTTCTTTCTTGTTAGTGATTGTGTTGTGAAATTGATAAGGCTAACAGAAACATTAGACATCAAGGCAAGAGGATCAACAGTGTGTTGAGTAAATCGGTCCAACATCATTTTGTTCTCATTGGCGTTTGCCTCGTGTTGCTTCAGATAAGCATACTGCTGATCATAGTTGGAGCCCCTCAAGCCTCTATTCAGTTTCACTGCTGTTACAAATCCCATTCAGGTAACATGTTATTAACAAACTTTGAGTTCAACTGCATTCTGGACATGGTCATCTTGATGTTCCACATGTCGTTGATGAGCTTGGCAAACCGGACATAATAGTCGTGAATGGTTTCTTCTTTGTTCTGATGAAAGTGTTCAAAGTCATCATACAGTTGTGATTCTCGATCTTCTTTTGTTATTTTTGAACCTTCCAGAAGCATCTTCACATTATCCTAAATGTCTTTTGCTTCAGTGTAGTGATTGATGAGAGTGTAGATGTCTTTTGGTAACCCTTGAAGTAAGATGTTTGTTGCCCGGATGTCAGCATTATACCTATCCTTATCCTCAGGTGAAAGGTCCGAATAGACTCGAGCTCGTTCAGGACCTAGTTGCTAGGCACCTTCTGTCCCTTCAGCAATTGGGTCTCTAATAGTTCCCATCTGAAAAGGTCCTTCATCAGTCGACTTCAGAATGTTTACCCCATTCTATTTACCCCGACAATACAATCGAATACGTTGTTGCCATGATGCAAAGTCAGTCCTATCAAGCATACGTGGTCGGGTATCGGAACCGGCACATTAGATATCTTTCAAAAGATTAGCCATCTTAATTGATTGTGAAATGATTTAAGTTGATCGAACAATGATTAGAGATTATATGTTAAAAGTGGTGATGTTTGTTTAAGTGTTTTGTTGTTTGAGTTTGTTACGTTTGTCAAGTTTGAAAAATAGTCCAAATTCCAAACAGTGTACCAAACCGCTGGATTAGTCCTCAAACCGCTACTGTCAAACCATTATGAAGAAATTATACCAAACCGCTACCATGAAGAAAAATCGGCAGAGGTTTGTTTCCCAAAAGACCTTGAGAAAAATCTTCAAAAACCTGTAACAAACCACTATCTATAAACCCCGCTACTAGTGGTAAACCGCTACTAAGCCAAACCGCTACTAGAAAGAAATGGTAAACCGCTATGAAGAAGAAACACCAAACCGCTACCAAAAAAGGAAATTGACAGAGGTTTGTTTCCTAAATCGCTATGAGAAAAAGTCTTCAAAAACCTGTAAACCGCTACGAATCAAACCGCTATAATTACCAAATCGCTACTAGTAAACCGCTACACTAGAGGACAAACCGCTACTGACAAACCTTTGCCTAATAAGACAAACCGCTGCCAGAAATGACAAACCGCTAAAACAGTGTACGATCTGATAAATCGCCAGAACAATGTACTTTCCTGACAAACCGCCAAAACAGTAGATCAAACCGCTATGATAAACTCCAAGCAGATTACCAAACCACTACGTTGAAATACAAACTTTTACACCTTAAAACACCTAAAAATCACCCTTTTGAACGTTTTGACTTGGATTCTTTTGCACAAATGAGTACTAGAAGGCTATAGCAACTACAAAAACATGAATTTTAACACCATAAACGTGAAAATCAATGAAACTCAAGAACAAGAGCTAAGACCTCCTAAAACTCAACTTTTGATCTAAACCAAGCACTAAAACGCACACACAAATGATCTAATCATCCCATGAGCTCTGATACCAATTGTAGGATATTGGAAATCATAACACAATGGAAGATAGATGGATTAGCCAAGTCTAGAGAGAGAAAGTAGGAGAGAAAACTTTCTAGAGAGAGAAAATGGAACTTGTATAATGAAATGACTAACCACCTCTTCCAAGGCATGGAAGAGGCTTATATAGTAGCTTACAAAATCAGCCCTTAGGCTATGGTATGGGCTTACACGTTGGGCTTTATAGCCCGGCCCATTACCGAACATTACACCTTAAACGTTAAACTACGAGCTACGATAAATGATACATTACACAGGATGACCGAGTCTTTTTTTAATATCTAACATTTATCTTATCAACTCTTTTGCTAATTACATTTATTTGTCAACATTATATCAACCATAACTTAATTCTAAAAGCAACACTGAAAAAAATATGTGTTGTACATTATAACATTAAAAAAATCACACAAACTTATCTAAATGATAGGCTATAGTTGAAACATCAAAAAACAATAATGCACACGTATAAAAATATAAATGTTTGTGTGAACAAATTCTTAAAACTCTCATCGGGCGGGCCTTGAAACTAGTATGATATAAAAAGAGTAAATGGACATGTTGGCCCACCACCTACGCATATTGGGTAGTAAAGAACTTGAATTAAATCAACGAATGACATGGAGAATTCACAATGTATTATACGTTTAATAGGTTTCATTATACTGCCCTGAATGATGAAGCATTGTGGAAACATCACCATCATATTATATCCTTTGAGTATCCAATAATCGAAATTTGATAAGGATGATCACCATTTTTTTGCTTCTTCAGAGTATCAAATTACGGGTGTGATCTCAAGAAATCTCAAGACATCATGCTCGTTTGATTTCGTTTATATTGTAGCATTGAATTTTTATGTATATTAGAGTTGTCTTAGTGTATTCCTTTGGTTTAATTTAGGGTGATTGTTTAGGTGTAGTTCTATCTACTTGTACGTTCTCTTAATGGAAGGTTGTTGTTTTAGGCTCGGGTTTTTTTTCTTTTCTATTCCACGATGCGTTGATATCTAGCTTCTTGCTAGTTTTATATTTGAAAATTCTTTTGCTATTCGAAAAATAAAGAAAAACCCTTCTACTTTATACATTCCTGGTTGCTTAAATTTGTGAATACTATCTAATGCAACTTTGTTACATCATTTTATATAGATCATGTTTTAAAGAACTTAACTAGGAGAGGGGTCTCGGAGGGGTGTGTAATATGTGCCGTTGCACATGATCTTCACTTAAAAGGGGCCACATTTTTTATTAGCTTTTCATATAAATGCATATTATATTGAACATATATGAGCCATATAATTCAACTTTATACTTAATTTCTCTTTAGTTTACAAGTGTAATAAAACGTCTTTGTTGATATTGCATAGGGCTACCGCCTACCGAAAACTACGGGGCGATAACATATGAGGGTGTAGTCAGATGTGCATGTGCATGGTTTTATGTGCATGTGCATGGTTTTATGGCTTTGCAATTCAAAAGGGTTAGTGGCGCAGCTTGTTGCCTGTTTGTCTTCCATCACTATGTAAATCCTATTTTTAATAATAATTAAATATCCGTGAAGAAAAAATTAGAGCGAGCTGCTTGGAACCTATATTCTTTCTTATGTTTTTTTACATGTACAAATCTCATATGAAACTAGCTATGGCATAATTTACTCATGCTTATGTTATATTATACTCCGTACAAATCTAATATGTTTGAATGAGTGCATGTTTATAGGATGCAGTTTGGTTATATCATATATGTTGGGTCAGTGGATTCCGTACAGTACCATGCATGCTCTAACTTACTATATTTAGTAATGACTAACTAGAAAACTAGATTAATAAATTTTATTAAATGACACAGGAGCTAATTAGCAGCTAAAATGGTGGTTGTCCACTCCTTAACTAATTGCTTCTCATATGAGATAATCAGATCTCATACTCTCGAACACATTAATCTACTTGCCAACAAATACTCATCACTCATGAACTACTTCTGAATAATCATCATCTCTGAGTAAAGGTTGTATAATCATAAATCAAGAATCAGTTAGATATGACTAAAAGCGGAGCTAACGATCCCAGTTCTCCCCCGTCCAGCACTCATTCTCCTCCTCCTCTTATCGACATTGAAAGTGGTCCTCCTATCGATGTTGATGACGACGATTTTGATGATCCTTTCGCCATCACCACTACCAAAAACGCATCTACTGATACACTCAGGCGTTGGAGGGTAATTCCGTTCTTGCTTTTCTTTTCATTATTCTGCCTACTCATGCATATGCAATGCTATTCGACCTGAACCATAAGAATTCGTATTTATAAAGTTACTACTTCTAATGATCATATACTTACTATTTATATTTTTGTCGAACTAGTAATTTACCCCATCAATTCAGGACCTTTATGATAAATATATATGGTTATTAATCTAAGTCGGCTTTAGATGCTGTTATATTGCGATTGTAATCACTTAATGTAACTTTAGTACCAGTTGAGTTAATGCAAATGTTGCGTGAGATGAAAACGTGATCATCATTCGAAAAATTATTTCTTTAGGTAGCCTATTATATTTCAGAACTCGTCGCATGCATATATGATAGCAGACAAGTTGATTAGCTGATTATTGAACTTTCTTATATTAAGTTAATGATTTGTTACACATGACCTATTCATTATGTATATTCGGTATTCCATAGAGATGGTTCCATAATTGAAGATCATCTATTTTTACATTTTAGAGTAATTTAACACCAAATAACTAAATTAGCATTTAGAAACCTATGTAGGATATATATATATCATTCAATATATAACGCCATCAAGTCATCAACCATCAACGCTACTTGGTTTGAGTGATATATTACCTGATACTCTTCTAACTGTATGGCTGCTGCACGCCATGTATGGTAGTCGGATTTATATATCCAAACACATTCATCCGCTAGTATGTCTGCATTCGACGTCTAGCTATATTTTGAAGTTAAGGATTATAATTAAGTCCATTCCGAAGGTTGACATCAAGTCTTAATGAGAATGGGTGTCTTTTGATTACAGCAAGCTGCTCTTGTGCTTAATGCTTCACGTCGCTTCCGGTACACGTTGGACTTGAGAAAGAATGAAGATCAGGAAAAAAGGAAAAGGATGATCAGGTCACATTCACAAGTCATAAGGGTAATGCATATACATATACAAAAGTTGGTTTTAATTAGCTTAGTGAATTCTTAATTTCTTATCACCTTACTGTGTTAGGCTGCATTGCTATTCAAATTGGCCGGGCAACGTGCAATTGGTAAATGCTCCCTCTCTTATGATATAGTAATGATCCCGTTAATTTTACGAGGTACATACATGTATGTAACATCTAGCTTTCTTGTGTTAATTAGTGCTAGAAACAGTATCTCCTCCACGTCCAACTGGCAGTTATGGCATTGCACTCGACCAACTTGTTTCAATGACCAGGGATCATAACATATCTACCCTTCATCAATATGGCGGGGCAAGTTATTTTATTTTATTTACTGAAAAAATATTTTTCGTTTACTATCATTGTCGTATAGCTCTAGCTTCTTATAAGTATGATAGCTATATCTATTTTCAGGTCACTGCGTTGTCTGAGATGTTGAAAACTGATCTGGACAGGGGAGTACCAGGAGATGATATTGACTTATCAAACCGGATGGATGTGTTTGGATCCAATACATATCCTGTGAAAGAAGGACGAAGCTATTTTGTAATGATTTTTCACTGAAAGCTATTACTCCGTAGTATTTTGTTTTCATGTGTATTACTACATCATTTGATCATGGCTATGTTAATTGCAGACGTTCGTTTGGGAAGCTTTGCAAGATCTAACCCTCATTATATTGATAATAGCTGCCGCAGTATCACTTGTGCTAGGAATAAAGACAGAGGCAAGTCTAAAATTGATAACTTCTTATTTGCAATTTAGACATTCTATTTTATGGATGCTTCCTTTTCAAGTACTGTTTATTTCTCTTGACCACGAGCTTGCTTATTTAGTTACTGTTATTCTTGCACCGTGTAGGGTCTTGAAGAAGGATGGATTGACGGAGGAAGTATTACATTTGCTGTTCTTCTGGTTATTTTTGTGACCGGTAAGGCAATTAATGTTTTTTTCCTTGCCCTTATGATAGGATCATGTACTTGCTAGTTCTAATAAGATATATGTTGTCTCTGGAAATGATCTTCTGTAAACTATAATAGCAACCAGTGATTATAGACAGTCCCTGCAGTTTCAGAATCTAAATGCAGAGAAGCGGAATATACAGATCGAGGTTTGTGTGCTAATGATTGAACATTTACTATTCTTGTAGTCACCTATCGTAACCAATAAGCTGTCTTGCATAATGATTTAATCAGATAACTAGAGGTGGTAGAAGAGAGAAGGTTTCCATATATGATGTGGTTGTCGGTGATGTAATACCTCTTAATATAGGTGATCAGGTAGGTTACGATCTTTCGTATTACTTATAATTTGGTCATTCATTATGGCGAGTTGCCATCTCGAACTCTCATTGGTATGCCACTTACAGGTCCCTGCTGATGGTCTTCTAATTAAGGGTCACTCTCTATCCATTGACGAATCCAGCATGACTGGCGAAAGCAAGATTGTAAGCCAGTTAATACTTCTTGCTATATTAAAATACAATAATTGAACTTCTTTCTTAAAGATCAAATCACCTTTAAAGGTACACAAGGATCCAAAATCACCTTTTCTGATGTCCGGTTGCAAGGTTGCAGATGGCGCTGGAACTATGCTGGTAACTAACCTATTGTTAACCTCTTTGACTGGTTCATAATTTAAGTATCAAAACCATATATAAATTATGAAATATGGTGAGATTTGTTGAGAATTCACAGGTTCCATATGTCCAGGATCGAATAAATGATTGATCAAACAAGCATCATGATAAACATCAAACAAGAATAGAAGAACAACGAAGATTGGGTTGAACCCTTAATAATATGATATATAAATCTGAAAAGGTTGAATATGATTTACAGAAATCCTATCTATATATAGTGAATGAATCGGTGTGAAAGAAAGGGTGTGATGGTTCTGATAAACCATACGACGTATCCCTTCAATAAATAACCGTATGTAACTAACCTAATGGGTTTGGGTCAGTTTTGTGGGCTTTTGACCCATCCTTTAAAATGTGCAGACATGCTGCAGGATTTATCTAAAACAAAGATTAATGGGATTATATTTTTCCAACAAGATTATAGTGATAAACTTCCGGTAACATGTCTGCGCTTGGTGTAATAACCTTTTCTTAGGTCACTAGTGTGGGAATAAATACGGAATGGGGACTATTGATGGCAAGCATATGTGAAGATACGGGTGAAGAAACCCCCTTGCAGGTTTAGATATCACTATATCCATCACTATTCTCGCTATTCATATCATATTAATTATTTGTATCACATAAGTCAGATATATATGGATGATGGTTAATAGGTACGCTTGAACGGTATCGCAACTTTTATAGGTATAGTTGGTGTCTCAGTAGCATCACTCGTGCTGACTGTCCTTTTGGCTAGGTATATCTCTTCTGTTACGTACACCCACTATTTATAGTAATGTTGTTAGCCATCGACTTATTATTGCAATTTATTTGGGGAGAACTTCAGGTTCTTCACTGGTAACTCAAAGGATCCTGACGGAAGTGTCCAATTTGTTGGTGGAAAGACAAGTGTTAGTGAAGCAACTAACGATGTAATAAAATATTTTACTGCTGCTGTAAGTTCGTGTGATCATGTATCTATCTCTGATTCCTCCATCCTTTTGATTTTCTTATCTAGACTAATAGATGAACAATTCAGGTTACGATTATAGTTGTCGCAGTTCCTGAAGGGCTTCCATTGGCTGTAACATTGACGTGAGTATAATGCCGCATTACACCGGCCACTGTTCATTTTGGTTTGTGTTACTAGCTAAATTTATCTTTACTGTACAGGTTAGCATATTCGATGAAGAAAATGATGGTAGACAAAGCCCTGGTACATGAATATTGTTCTTGGGCCTCAAACGCTTCACATATATATAGCTAAAGAAGGATTGTATCGTTAACAGCATTTCAAATGCAGGTTCGGAGACTCTCAGCTTGCGAAACTATGGGCTCTGCAACTACGATCTGCAGTGATAAAACCGGGACATTGACTCTGAATCAGGTTGGTCTTATGTTATTTCTGTATATGCTACATTTCACTTCCTGCTGTGTGACTCTCAGATTATGAAATTCTTGCCCATCAAGTTTGCTTACTGCAAATTGTGTATGACTTGTGACAGATGACCGTTGTTGAGGCATGTATTGGGCAAACAAAAATTGACCCCCCAGAAGATAGCTCACAGTATCATACAAACGTTTCCTCTTTGTTACACGAAGGAATCGCACAGAACACATCTGGAAGTGTTTTCTTCTCCAAGGTACTCTCTCTTAACCTTTTGCCATATTAAGAACATTTCTTCAAATGTTTCAAATTTTTATAAAACTGTACTTTATGTATATTGGCATTGTTCTTTGGTGCAAATCGAAAGCTGTAAATATGATATGATACTATTCTTTTGGACCAATTGTCATGTCTTTGCTGATAGGATGGTGCATGTATTGAGGTTTCTGGATCTCCAACAGAAAAGGCAGTTCTCCATTGGGGTGTCAAGGTCCCCGGCCTCCCTCTTTATGATACTATATCTTTGCATTTTTTTTCATTCAGTTTCATGTGTATTTTGAATTTTGTATTGATCAAAATCACTGACATCGCAGATTGGGATGAACTTTGATGTTGTCAGATCACAGTCCACCCTCCTATATGTCTCTCCTTTTAACTCGTTAAAGAGGCGAGGTGGTGTTGCCTTGCGAGGGGTAATTACCATACTACCTGATTAATTACTTGTGTTTCTGTTAACAACACGATTTACACAACTTGCATGGTAAGTCAGTTTTACGAAAATACCTTAAACAGACTTATTTCTTCAACCCTCCCGCTTACCAAATCCGCGATCCTAAGCAATCATGATGGTTACTCTAATATTCATTTAAGTATTATATTACTGTAGCTTTTTTGTGGCTTTCAAAAGTCATTTAAGTTCTCATGAATGGCCGGCAGGACGATTCTCAAGTTCGCATACACTGGAAGGGAGCAGCTGAACTGGTGTTAGCGTCATGTAAAGAATATCTTTACACAGATGGTTCTTTGAAGCCCATTGATAACGATATGGTAAGTGGTCCCTTAACCTGTTTATAACTAAAAGAAGATTGCCTCCGAAAATGTGAACAGGAATACTAATCTGTATGCTTGAAACAATATCAGCAGGCCATTTTTCTATACATACAGTAAACATGCATTTATGTAAGCTAAAGAATTTCCTATATGTTTTAAACAGGAATATTTTATGAAATCTATTGAGGAGATGGGTACAAGAAGCTTGCGGTGTGTTGCACTTGCGTACAGAAACTATGATAAAGATGATATTCCTGTTGACGAAGGACAATCCACAGAATGGAATTTACCTGAAGATGACCTTGTTTTGCTTGCCATTGTGGGTATTAAGGTACCTATCTCTACTGCTTTAGAAATGCAGTCTTAAAGTGGAAAAAATATACAACAGTATGGTTTTTAAATTGTTTACTAGGGAGTAATACTAAATGTTTATATTAAGAAGAGAACTTCCTGTGCAGGATCCTTGTCGTCCAGGTGTGAAAAATGCAGTAAAAGTGTGTACGGACGCTGGTGTGAAGGTCTTAATTTATTCCTCCTCTTTTAGTCACCTCATGTGCTATCTAATATTGGTGGCCGGGCTGTATAGTCTTAAAGAAATTACAACTTAAATGTTAATAAATAGGTCCGGATGGTGACTGGCGATAATATTCAAACGGCAAAAGCAATTGCAATTGAATGCGGAATACTTGCTTCAGGTGAAGATGCAAGAGAGCCAATTATTATTGAGGGAAAGACATTTCGTGAGTATTCTGAGAAAGAAAGAGAACATACTTGCAAGCAGATATCGGTGCGGTTGAATATGTTGATACTTTTTCTTCTTATAACGACGTGTACTGATTAATTTGAAGAAGAATTGATGTATATACGTGGATGAACAGGTGATGGGAAGGTCTTCCCCTAGTGATAAGCTATTGCTTGTGCAAACGCTTCGTAAGCTTGGAGAAGTTGTTGCCGTTACAGGAGATGGAACAAATGACGCTCCTGCGCTTCATGAGGTTTTAACACCTCTTATATACCTTTAAAGTGCTCAAGTACTATCCATACTTAGTTCCGGACTAGGACTTATGTCCCTATCTGATTTTGTTAACTGCTTCTTGCTGTATCTCGATAAAGATTGCCATGTCCATATCTGCATTGTTTAATTCCATAAAGATTTCTCTTTAAAGCTTTTCGTTTTTCAGGCTGCGGTAACTGATATTATCACTCTGTATATATTAGGCTGATATAGGTCTTGCCATGGGAATTCAAGGAACTGAAGTTGCAAAAGAAAGCTCTGACATCATTATTTTAGATGATAATTTTGCTTCAGTTGTAAAGGTCAGTCGCGAGTAACCTTATTAGAGGCCTAGATTGTTGCTTGAGTAATCATCGTCTAATTTTGTTTTACATTTATAGGTTGTCCGATGGGGTCGATCTGTTTATGCGAACATTCAGAAGTTTATCCAGTTCCAGCTTACAGTTAATGTTGCAGCACTCGTTATAAATGTTGTAGCAGCGATTTCCTCTGGAGATGTACCTTTGAACACTGTGCAGGTTACTTTCTCTCTCTCACTCTGCTCATGTATGCAGTTCACTAAGGTGTGCGTTATTGTGCATGTGAATTGAGGAAATCTGAACAAACACATGATGGGACAAGAATAATCTGTTGGTCGGATTTCAAGTTTCAAACCAATCAAGTGGAGCATTATTTCAGCTCTACTGATCTGCAAATTGAATGTTTTATGTGACTAAAATGACCATTATGTTGGGTTAACTATTTAATTGCTCTTCTCATAATTTGCAATTTCTGGTGCAGCTTCTTTGGGTTAATCTTATCATGGACACTCTTGGAGCATTGGCATTGGCGACTGAACCACCAACGGATCATCTTATGCACAGAACTCCTGTTGGACGAAGGTTAGGGCTACGCTGCTTTACACATATCACATAATCATTGGCCATTAGACCGTTGGCCCAATGACATTCAATATTGCAGTGACTTAACGAGTACTTGACTTGGTGTTTATTTTTCTTAACTTACAGGGAACCCCTTGTGACGAATATCATGTGGAGGAACTTGATTATACAGGTACGTACCTTGACTGTCATGTTTTTAGTTTTCCATAGTGGCCTGCATGCATCTTGATGGTCTACGTTACGTTGCAACAATAAATATATGTCATGGATTTGGCAGGCTCTATATCAAGTTGCAGTTCTCCTTGTCCTCAACTTCCGTGGTTTAACTATTCTTAACTTAAAGGACGATGAATGGGGAAATTCCGTGAAAAATACTTTGATATTTAATGGATTTGTCTTGTGTCAAGTAAGTTGCTGATCTAAGTTTAAGCTACGCATTCACCTTGTTTGTTATGATAAAACAAGATTTATAAATGACTAAATTGGACAGTTTTCGATTATATTTCTTTGTTATAACTATTTGTGAAGGGTCTAAATCTGGTTTGTTAATTACAGATATTCAACGAGTTCAATGCTCGAAAACCAGAAGAAATGAATGTATTTTCAGGAGTGACTAAGAACTATATTTTTATGGGGATAGTAGGAACAACCTTTTTGCTTCAGGTAAGCTAGCGACCATTTCTTTACGTGCGTTTCCCTTGTTTTTTAAATTGCTTCATTTTTAACTTTTAATCGTAATTTTTGTCACAAAACAGATCATGATTATTCAATTTCTTGGGAAGTTCACCTCAACAGTTAGACTTGGTCTGAATCTATGGGTTGTTTCTATTATTATTGGCATTTTCAGGTTAGTTCTGCTTCTGTTATTATTATTAGTACGTGTTGTCCTTCAACATGAAATCAGACCATGTCGTCGACATGCTTGGGAAGATTTCATCAATTCTTGTCCTTCAACATGAATTAGCCTTGATATTTTTTTTACAGTTGGCCTCTTGCCATTGTTGGAAAGCTAGTCCCCGTTCCACGGACTCCATTGGCCAGGGTCTTCAGCAAACCATATCAACGTTGCATCGCTGCTCGTAATCATTGAAAGAATCACCCATACTGCACAAACCGCAAGTAGCCGTGTTCTTTTAGTTGTGAAATCTGAAGCTCATGTGTTTGCTATATTTAATATTCAGTCACCAACACTAGGATTCAGATTTAACTTCCAGTTAGAATTCTGTAAGTCATCATGCATGTAGGTCATTGAATACTTGAATTTTTATGTTAGACCATTTATATTCTGAGGACACTAGGCAAATAAACTTTGATATTGTAGCCTACAATCCTGGATACTAGAGCGGATTACCTCGAAACCGAATGAATAACACACCACAGCAGCAACTTATTATATCGACAGAAAAAGTAAAGAAAGAAGCACAAGAATTATAAACCCTAATCGAATGATTAGCATTGAAAGAATGATGTGTCAAGATCCCTCCCCCTCACCTCCTTTTATAGAGATGAGGGGGGAGAACAAATCCTAAAACACATGGGCTGGACTTGGGACACAATTTAACCCACGAAAACTTAACACTTGACCACCCTAGACTTTTGCTAAAATAAAAACTAAACATAACAATTTCCACCTTAGGTTTTATATTAGCCTACACCAACATTCAGCAACTCCAAACAATGTTGCAATTTGAGTCCAGGTGCCATCTTCGTCAAGGCATCCGCAGCATTGTGTTCAGTACCCACCTTCAAAACTGTAACCGTCTTTGCTTCCAAGACCTCTCTGATAAAGTGATAACGCACATTGATGCACTTAGTCCTTTCATGAAAAACATGATTCCGCGATAAGTGAATCGCCCCCTGATTATCACAATTAACTGCCACAATGTTAAGCTCTACTCCTAACTCTTCTAAGAGTTTTCTTAGCCAAATAGCTTCCTTCACAGCCTCCGTAAGGGCCATATACTCCGCCTCTGTAGTTGAAAGAGCCACCACGTGTTATAGCGTTGCCTTCCAGCTTACAACACATCCTTGTACTAAAAATGCGTAACCAGTCATAGACCTACCTTTATCCGGATCTTTAGCGTAGTCTGAATCAACAAAACCTGTTACGTCCACATGGTTGCCACGATCTGTGCCATACACCAATCCCACGTTTGCAGTACCCCGCAAATATTTTAAAATCCACTTCACTGCTTCCCAATGATTTTTACCCGGATTCGCCAAATATCTGCTAACTACACTTACCGCATACGCTATGTCTGGCCTCGTGCACACCATCAAGTACATTAAGCTCCCAACCGCATTTGCATACGGCACCTTACTCATCCTTTCAACATCACAATCCCTAACCGGGCAATCCTTCAACGACAGCTTGAAGTGCCCACCCAATGGCATCTTAACCGATTTCCCATTGTCTATTCTAAAATTATTCAAAATCTTAGAAACGTACCCGGATTGTGACACCCTCAGAATCTTGCGACTCCGATCCCTGACGATCTCCATACCAAGAATCTTCTTTGCTTCCCCGAGCTCCTTCATGTCGAACTCCTTTTTAAGCAAAGACTTGGTAGACCCAATCTCAGCCTTGCTCTTACAAGCAATCAGCATATCGTCTACATATAACAATAGATAGATATACTCACCTGGTGCATAACTCCTGTAATATACGCAGCTGTCGTAACTGCTACGCTTGAACCCGTTGCTCAGCATGTACTCATCGAACCTCTTATACCATTGCCTAGGTGATTGCTTCAAACCATAAAGGAATTTCTTTAACAAACATACTTTGTTGCCTTGTTCATATCCCGGTTGGCTGCCTCATGTAGATCACTTCTTTAAGATTCCCATGTAAAAATGCCGTCTTTACATCAAGCTGCTTCAGCTCATAATCTTTACACGCAGTCAATGCAAGTATAACCCGAATAGATGTGTGTCGAACTACTGGAGAAAATACTTCATTGTAATCAATACCTGCCCTCTGTGTGAAACCACGAGCTACTAACCTTACCTTGTACCTAGGCTTTTGAACACCTTCAATCCCTTCCTTTATCTTGAATAGCCATTTGCAGCTCACCAGCTTTTGCCCAGTTGGATGATCTACTAACTCCCAGGTCTTGTTCTTCATCAGAGAATCCATCTCTTCTTTCATAGCAACTTTTCACTTAGAACTATCTTCACAAGCAACTGCCTCTTGGTATGTCAACGGTGCAGGAGTATCTTCTTCCTCTGCTGCAACAAAAGTGTAAGCAGCCATATTACTCTCATCTCGAAACCTCAAAGGTTTTGTTCTTGTCCTTGGCTCTCTATCCCGAGCCAACTAATAATCTGTGAGATCTGGTGTCTGATCAGTTTCTTGATCCCCTGCATCTTCATCATCGCTATCTTCCTGATCTGTCTGATCTTCCTCAAGCGTATGATTATTTAACCTCTGTAGTACCACCTCAACTTGTAATTCCTCAACAGACTTATCAACACCTGTACCAGAATCCTTCAACGTGTCTTTATACATGACACTTTCATTGAATACCACGTTCCTGCTAGTGACTATTTTAGGTGATTCATCATCAATCCTATATAGTCTGTACCCTTTCAGACCCTCAGGATACCCCAAAAGAACGTATTTTATTGCTCTCGGCTCGAGCTTACCTTGTTTATCGTGTGGATATGCTACACAGCCAAAAATCCTCAAGATCTCATAATAACTTGGATGTCCCGACCACATCTTCATAGGTGTCTTTTTCTCAATCGCTATCGATGGTGACCTATTGATAAGATATGCGGCCTTACATGTCGCTTCCGCCCAGAAGGACTTGGGCAATCCAGACTGAATCAATAAACAACGTACCTTATCCATGAGAGTTCTGTTCATACATTCTGCTACCCCATTCTGTTGCGGCGTCCCGGCAACTGTCAAATGTCTAGCAATCCCACTCTTAATGCATAGCTGTTTAAACTTCTGGTTACAGAACTCAAGACCATTATCTGTCATCAGCTTCTTAACTGTCCCCCCAGTCTGATTCTCTACTAACTGCTTCCACTCTTTAAACTTTCCAAATGCTTCGTGTTTAAACCTGAGGGTATAAACCCATACCCTCCTAGAATAATCATCAACAATAGATAAGAAATACCTTTTACCTCCCAATGATTCCACCTGAGATGGACCACATAAGTCTGAATGCACATAGTCTATCACTCCCTGAGTAGTGTGCCTTTCTACATCGAACCTGACTCGATATGACTTTCCCAGAACATAATTCTCACAAAAATTGAGCTTACCTATACTTTTCTTGCCAAACAGCCCCTGCTTTTCCAGCACTTATAGTCCCGCCTCGCTGTCCCAGTCTTTTGTGCCAAACCTACGCAAGACAGTCTTTTTCTTCAACACTAGCATTAAGCTCACCTGCTATTGCATGACCATCCAAAGAGTATACGCAATTATCCCTTCGTATTCTAAATAGAATAACCCTGGAACCATTAATCACCTTGACTTTGCCCGACTGCAATTTTACAGTATATCCCTCTTTTTCAAGAGTTCCCAGTGATATCAAGTTTCTTTTTAATTCAGGAATATACCTGACATTGTGTAACATAAAACTTGACCCATCTTTCAGTTGTATCCTCACCTTGCCAATACCTCTGATCTTACACTCCATGTTGTCACCCAACTGTACACTGCCCCCATCGCATTCCAGAAAATCAAAAAGTATATCTAACCTGGGTGTCATGTGGTATGAACATCCTGAATCCATGATCCAATCTAGCAGATCCTGTGCGCTCATCACCTCAGAATCGTCATAAGTCAAACCACTAAAGCTTGGTTGCTCATCTTTCTTAACGTAACCTGTTGACTTCTTGCGATTATTCTTTGGACAGTTTCTCTTCAAGTGATCCTCAAATTGGCAAATATAGCACTTGAGTCTTTTACCTCGAGACTTTGATTTTGACTTTCCCCTTGACTGACGTGAATCCCTACGATTAGATCTTCCCCTCACATATAACCCTTCACCATCATCCCCCTTTACCTTAGACCTTTCTTTGATTTCCTTTGAATTTAGTGTGGCCATCACGTCCTCCAAAGTTAAAGCTTCCCGTCCATAGAGCAAGGTATCCACAAAGTGTTCATGTGATGCTGGTAAAGAAGTGAGTAATTGTCGGTACCTTGAAATCTCTTCACTTCATACTTTGTAACACGAATTAAACAAGAAAAATATAGAAGGATGATAAGAAGAAGTTTAGAGAGAGAAACAAGAGAGAGAAAGTAGAGAGAAAATGAGAATTGGTTGATTAAACTTGCAAGAGGAAAATTACAAAGTGAACCAACCACCTCTTCTTCCTTGGAGAGGTGTATTTGTACTTAAACCAAGAGGTTTTCTCGCCTTTGGTATTTCTACGGGCCGAGCTCGGGATTACTTGGGCTTTCGCCCGATATACGTGACCGATTAGCTTACTTAAGCGAGCTCGTTTACCCGATCTAGCCTATTACAACGTTACTTAATTAAATGACCAAGACTTAATATTCTTAGTGAACGAACTTCCTTGTTCGACTTAATATTTGAGGCTAACAATCTCCCCCAAAGTGAGTTCATTATGACACTCCTTTGTGAGATCAATGAGATTTCTTTTGTCGTTAAGGTCTTGTGATCTTTGTCTCTGTCTACATTGTAGGCTTGTTCCTTCATGCTGTGTGATCTTTAATCTTTAGCCTTTATCATTGTCTTTCGACTTCATCTTTACGTCCGAGATCTTTAAATCCTTTCTTTCAGTCTTGATCGTCTTTGCCGCCTTGCGATCTTGTGTCTTGACCAACATGTTCATACTTTGCATCATCTAGAAAGCTTGCTAACAATCTCTCTTGATAGACTTGATATCTTGAAGGAAGATCTTGTATATCAGAGTTTGTGGAAGTCTTTGTCTTTGAATCTTGAACTTTCTTAATTCTTGTATCTTGATGCTTATAGTATGTCTTTGTAGTTTGAGCATGAGCATGTGGTATTGAATCCAACTTCGGCTGGAATGGGATACCGCCACCACCGTATAACCTGCAAGTTTACGTTAGTGATAATCAACAGATATGGACGAGAGTGTCTTTGTCACTTCGTCGAATAAGGTTGCAATAACCACGATTCCCTGTTAATCAGTATAAATACTGCCTGTGATCAGATAGAATTCAAATGAATCTTCTTGACAGGGTTTCGCAGCTGCACTAGCCATTCTCGTTACCGGAGCGTCTCAAAGCAGACAACACGGTAAGAGTGAATCAGATAGTTAATATCTTTTTGATTAAGCCGTCAATTCATTTACTGGAACAAGTTTGATTCACATAGAATCGTACCATTGTTTCTTTCCAGTTGACACAAGTTTGATTCATATAGAATCGCACAAGTCACCTACCAAGAGCTTGTTTGATATTGGCTCAAGCAGGATTTCCATTCATCATAGTAAATGCTAAAGAGTATCACTCTGAATGTTTTAGCAAAATCACAAGGATAATGTGTAGGACTCATGTTAACAGCTTGTGAACTTATTGATGTTCAACAAGTGTTTGTAATGGAATGTGTCCTAATAAGATTTATTTATTGATCTATTGGCTCTAGACTCGATTAGTGTGTTTTGGTTTTAGTACTCGGAGGCTGGAGCAGATTGCCACCTATTCAATATCAACTAACTTGGAGTGAGAAAGTCAATAGAAGTCGTGTGTATCTCCGTGAAAAATAAGACAAGGTTCTGTTAAGAGAAACTCGAATGGCTGGGGAGGGTTGTGCATTGCATCAATGGGTCCATGATGTCATTCTTTAATATCAAAATTTATCTTTGTGAAAACTGATAGATTATGTATTGACCCGGTTTCTGCCTAAGGTGTAGGGAGGGCTTATTTCTTTTTACCCTTTATCCATACATTTCTTTTTCATTCTTCAACCCCTTCAATGCTTACCAAGACGTCATTACTAACACCTTGTTATGATTGTTCCAGTGTTAGCTCAATCTTAGTCGGCATTATTCCTTTATACTCATTCATCTCCAATCATACCTAAGGACTGCTATTTATAACTATGGATTGTCCTTGGGTAGATCCCTCCGGTTCTGATTGGATCATAGGACTGATTCCTAACCTAACCACCTTATGACTTTAGAATCGTCATGAAATTAAGATGTTGTTGGGTATAAGATCGAACCATAAAACCTTTTCCGAAGAGCACATTTTGAGTCGTTTAGGTCACTTATTAATTTCATGATCACAATTTGATTACATTTCTCCCCTTATTTTAAATACTAATTCACTTAGTTTTTGAAATTCCTAATGATTAAAAGTTGTCATGAAAATTATGTGGGAAAAATATTATTAGCATGAATTATATGGAACATTAACTTGCTCCCCCTCAATTTTACATATGTTTGACATCAAAAAAATGATACCAAGTTGTAAAATAAATATAAAATTAAGGGTTAGCATTGTTGAGCACGCAAGTTTAAAAGATTATGAATTGTCATTAAAGAATTCTTAAAAATTGTGCTCAACCACGAAATCATCTTATAACATACAATCTATTGAGTAGTCATTATTATTACTGAGTTGTTATTAAGCGATTTTTGATAATGTTTTGAATACATAAGAATTGTCATGTTATGATGTATCCAAAATCATTAAAACTTTGTTTTTCGAAAAACTCCCCCTCAAACATTGACTCATTTGAAAATGATACCAATTATAGAAGAATTATCTTGGAAAAGTTTATGAGGGATGGAGTGTTGAACACACAATTTTGAAAGATTATGAATTGTCATTTAAGAATTCTTGAAAAATTATGCTCAACCACTTAATCATCTTATAACATACAATCTATTGAGTAGTCATTATTATTACTGAGTTGTTATTAAGACTTTTTTGTCGTTCGGGTCCGAGTTGCAATCTGAGAGCGATTACAAGTCATGAAGAAAAATTAGAAATGACATGTTTTGAAAACATTTGAAACTCCTGCTCGAACTTCATTTACACACACGTGTCAATGTTAATCGACATTTCTAGGCACGTAAATGTTATCGATTCCAAGAGACATGTCGAGAAGATTCTTTTTGTGAAACATTTTCTGATTTTTTGATTTTGTATTTTCTTTTTGAAATTTTATATTTTTGTATTTTGTTTTTTCCAAAAATATGTACATGTTGACCTCAGCATTATTATGTAATGGTAGAATAGTAATTCCAACTCTTGTCGTGATGTACCTATCTTGTCTGCTGGAGGAACAACTTTTGGAACCAGCTTTAAACTGGACGATTCATTGCTATGGTCGTGAATTCTGAGTTCTGAACTATTATGATCAGAAGTCATTCTTATATCTTGGAGTGGTATCCACATTCTTGTTTCTAGTGTTTGAGGAAGTTATGATGTTGTTGTTGGTAGGTTTATAGAGCTTCTTGAAATACTTTGCAATGAGTGCTAAATTTTTCTGTATTTCCTTATCCTTCTGAGCTTGTTCATGATCACTGTCTTCTTTAGAAGCTGACTCAGATGAAGGTGTGATTGGTTTGGCTATCTCTTTGACTTTGTGTCTTGTAGTTGCATGAGATATGGTTGTAAGTGAGGTTTTTGATGTTGGTGCATATGATTTGTGAGACTTTGATGTTTGATAATAAGGATCTTGATGTGGTTGAGCAGTAGCAACAAGTGCTAATGGGTAAGCATTCTTGGCTATTCTTTCAGCACGGATTTCATTAACTTCCTTTTGATATTGTTTTAGAATGTCAAAGATTTTGTGATATGAAACTTCATCCAGCTTGTGTTGTTGCTTGACAATTGTTACAAACCTTGACCATTCTGGTTGAAGTTGTTGAAGAAATTGAACATTGACTTGCATTGTAGCAACAATCAAGTTATTTATGATCATTTCATTCATCAGCTTATAAAACCGAGAGTAGTATGACTCCATTGATTCTCCATCGTAAGAGGTGAATTTTCCAAATTCCCAAAATAAGTTAGTCTTGACATCTTGAATGTTGAGGGATTCACCTTCTTGTAACCTTTCAATAGCTTCCCACATTTCATGAGTTGTCTTGCATGCATCAACAGTTGAGTATATTTCATCTCCAATTCTAGTCAATATCAAATGAATCGCTTCCTTTTCTGATTCAAAATGAGCTTTGTTTTGAGGAGACATATTCAGGACTGTCTCAACTGTTGTTCGTTCAGGAACTGCTGGAGAATTATCCATTGCAGGTACAGCTAGAATTATGATAGTAGAAGGAGTGTAAGGACCTTTGAGAATGCATTTCCTTAAGGCATCACCATTTGGTCTTGTATCAATGTATCTTAAGAAGCATGGTCGCCATTGTTTATATCGTCCTGTTACAAGCATTGGTGGATGATCCCTTGAACCAACTGCCATTATGTTGTTATGCATTTGACTGTCGGTTGTGGAAGTTACAATTGGAGTAGTCATGATGAATGATTGTTGAATTATGAAGTAAAAATGATTGAAGAATCTTAAGTAGATGTGTTGTGATTGAAGTTGTGGTTAAAAAAAACAATTAACGTCCATGGGATTTTACAAGTCTATGATTAAAACCGAGAAAGGAATTGAGTCTTTCACGAGATTTTACAAAATCAATAGAAAAACCGTGAATGTAAATTGATTGAGATTAAGATTTGTTTGAGGTAAATGAATTGTCTTTTAAGTCCTTGATTGTGATTGTGGTTCTTTGTTTGTTAAGGTTAATTAATTGTCTTTGAAAGTCCAAGGTCCGTTTTGTCCAAAATTTAAGTTCACCGAAATTAGTTTAAGTGAAATTGAAATTCGGTACTTTGTACTAAGCAAACCGCCACCCATAAAATTCAATCAAACTGTCGGCATTAATTAGTCCAAACAGCTGGCAAAGTTGAGGTAAACCGCTGCCTAAAAGTTTTAACAAACCGCTGTCTTTAGTAAACTCAAACCGCTGACACGCAAACTCAAACCGCTGCCTAATATTCTTTCTCAAACCGCTGCGGATGAAGATAAACTGCTCGCAAAAGAAATAAGTCAAACTACTGCCTGTTTTAAGTTTAGCAAACCGCTGCCTATTAAACTTTCTCAAACCGCTACCTAAATGAACTCGGGTAAACAGCTATTTCAGAAACATTAAACTGCTACCACAAATTTACCAAACCGCTACCAAGTGTAAATTTGGACAGAGTTTCGTTTCAATTGGACCAAGATTAATTATCTTCGTTTGTACCTGTTCAAACCGCTACAAAAAATAGCAAACCGCTGCCTATATTAATATAAGCAAACCGCCACCCTATTTTTTTATCAAACCGTCGTGCAAAAGTTAAAAACAAGTACACGTCATTTTCAACCCTTTTGTTTTCTTGCTAGACTTTGCTTACAAACAAAAATGTCCCTTTCCTTAGCACCAAATCGCACAAGGAAATAAAAAACACAAACGCAAACCGCCACAATGAATATTAATTCGAAATAAGCAAAACTAAGCAAAATAAGCTACTTACCAACTCTAATAAGCTCAAAAGTGTTTAAACTAAGTGTATAATAGAAGATTAAACACAAACTATCATGTTTTGCCTTGTAAATCTTCAATATTAGATCAAATCGCCACTTAAAACACTTAAATAAGCCGAATCCTTTAAAGCTTAAATATCTAACTATAAGCTTATCTAAGACATGATCTTGAGACACAATAAGCTGTTTAATAATTAGAGCAAGAAAAGAAAGAGCTTAACAAACCAAAAAGCTCCAAGCTTTTTGAGCCGTGAGCTTATTTACCAAAATAAGCCACGATTTTAGCTTATTACCATACAAAAAATCACTAATCTACCCGAGGCTCTTGATACCAAATGTCGGTACCTTGAAATCACTTCACTTCATACTTTGTAAAACGAATTAAACAAGAAAAATATAGAAGGAAGATAAGAAGAAGTTTAGAGAGAGAAACAAGAGAGAGAAAGTAGAGAGAAAATGAGAATTGGTTGATTAAACTTGCAAGAGGAAAATTACAAAGTGAACCAACCACCTCTCCTTCCTTGGAGAGGTGTATTTATACTTAAACTAAGAGGTTTTCTCGCCTTTAGTGTTTCTACGGGCCGGACTCGGGATTACTTGGGCTTTCGCCTGATACACGTGACCGATTAGCTTACTTAAGCGAGCCCGTTTACCCTATCTAGCCTATTACAATGTTACTTAATTAAATGACCAAGACTTAATATTCTTAATGAACGAACTTCCTTATTCGACTCAATATCTGAGGCTAACAGTAATAATAAAGCAAGATCTTCATCCTCGAATTTTACCTCAATATTTGCTAAATCAAGAACGATTTTGTTGAACTCATCTATATGCTTGGAAATCTTTCGTCCAGCCGGCATACAGAATGTATACAACTTATTCTTCAGATACAACTTGTTGGCCAATGACTTTTTCATGTACAAATTCTTGAGCTTTAACCAAACCCCCGCTGTATTCGTCTCCCTGGTAACCTCTCTCAGAACCTTGTTACCTAAACATAAAATCATGACACTATGAGCTTTCTTGTTTAGCTCAGCTTTTGTTTGAGCTTCCATATTCGCGGGTAAAACCTCCAGAGCTGCTTCACAACCATATTGGATTAATAAAGCATGCATCTTGATTCTCCATAACCTGAAATTACCAGTTCCATCAAATTTTTCGATGTCAAACTTGGCTCCCGTCATTCTTTATCCCTTTGTTAATTTTCTAAACCTTGTGATATATTCAACCTCACAATCACGAAGCAACAAAATCCCTTGTGCAATACCCTTCAAATTAATAACCTTTTGTTTTTCTAATAAAAATAAAATAATCAAACCGAATCTTTAAAAGTGAATTCCCACCAATACAATAGAAACGATTATAATTTTCTTTGAAGTGTGTACTTGAACTTTTACCAAGTGTTTAAAAACAGTTAAATAAAAGTCACTAATTCACTATGTATTACGTGAGTTGTTTTCTAAAAAAAACAAAGTGTCTTCTTTCTTTTAATATGATTCACGTGACTATGTCTAGTCTTTTATCTTTTCCTCTTTCTTTATCTTAAAAGTGATAAAGACCCAACAAGAAAGAAGTACTGTTTGTCTTCTTTGTTCAGACGCCGACAAAAAAACCAGAAGCTTCAACCCCTTGTCTATACACCTAATGCTCACGTCCAAAAACCTGACCGCTAAAACCTTTGTTGTGATTACCTGGTAGCCCAAACAGAAACAACCTCCTGCTCCTTCTAGAGAAAACGAACGAAAAAGACACTTCAAGATCGATCCTAGATAACCAGCAAAAAACCCGCGAATCCGAGCTCTTGATACCACTTATAGGAATAACAGCCTACAATCCTAGATACTAGAGTGGATTACCTCAAAACCGAATGAATAACACACCACATCAGCAACTTATTATATCGATCAAAAAAGTAAAGAAAGAATCACAAGAATTATAAACCCTAATCGAATGATTAGTATTGAAATAATGATGTGTCAATATCCCCCCCCCTCACCTCTATTTATAGAGATGATGGGGGAGAACAAACCCTTAAACACATGGGTTGGACTTGGGACACAAGTTAACCCATGACAACTTAACACTTGAGTACCCTGTACTTTTGCTAAAATAAAGACTAAATATAATAGATATCAAAGCACAAAAGGACAAAAGTTATGAAAAACACTTGCAGGTTAAAATATTTGCCCGTATAAAATAAGAGACCAATTTTAAATTCTCAATCTCACAAGAAATATTTAAGAAATTGTCAAATCGAGATAATAAGACACTTTAAGCGAGCAAGATAAAAAAAGGGGGTAAACTGCAAATTATGTCTTTAAAGTTGTCGATTTTTGCAAAATCGCCCGTGATAGAAACTTATTTCCAATTGTATACATCTATCCTGCGTGGTAGTGCAAAAACGCCTACGAAGCGTTAACGAAGCGTTAGCTCTAACGATCCTCTCGTTAGTTGAACCAAAAGCCTACGAAATGACTAATATACCCTCGTCTTTGTTAACTAAACTTTAGGGACAAAATTTACAAGTCACTCTTAAACTTTATTTTTATATTCACCCTCACCACCTACCACCGCCACCCACCATCACCACCACTCCGTATTGCAAAAATTTATCATCAAGTTCATTTGGACTCTCCAACTAATGTGAAGATTTAAATGATCCCATTTAAATCTTCACATTTTCACAGGAAGTATCAACCACATTTCCTCTATCAATGAATAATCCTAGAATCCAGAATGTAGCTCAACCTCACTCACATTTGTATCTAAGGATTAAATCATATATAAAGGCCTCACCGAATACTTCAAAGTCAAGTACACATGCTATTTGCTTTATTGTTGTTTAATTAGATTGTTTGACTTTCAATGTCACAGGCTTTATTTTTATAAAATCCACAACCAGAAAACTAAGTTGTGGGGGGCAAAAAAAATTGTGATAGGATAAGACATAAACAAAAGCTTTAATTAAGCATGTTAAAACCTTATAACGAACAACAAAATGCGATTTTTATTAAAGGAAAATTGGAGCAAAAACACAACTAATATTAAGAGAAACAAAACAATATATAACAAAAATTTGCAACCAAAAAATACAGTCTATGCTGAAGAGAATGTAAAAAATTAACTTAAGTAAACAAATATACAATTCTTCTCTAAGAGTATATCATTTATATTAATCTATTGACTACATAAATTACAAACACTTTCAATTAATTTATAAAGTTATCATACTTTCAGAAAGTGAACCACTAATAAATGTTTTAGAAAAATTATATAGATAGAAAAATATCATTATAAATCTAAGAAATAAGACAAAAAACCATCCATATCAAGGTGGCCCATATGGACCCGTAGTTTTGTTTTTTTACACTGTGATGATATTTTTATTTTTATAATAAACCCATCTTCTTTCTTATCTTCTTCCTCTTTATTTTCTTCTTTCTTAAAAAGCTTCATCAACAACTCAAAAATCCTTCATAAAATAAGTTTTTTCTTTACTTTTTCTCCATCGTCTTTTAAGTGGGGGGGCATTCTTAGTTTTTAAATAGGGGCATCACGATTAAAGTCTTAAAATTAACCTTAAAAACTATGATTATTGGAAAACCCATGGGGGAATTTGCCCCCCCCCCCTATTTACTACATGGATCCGTCCCTGTCCACAACTGTTTCAGTCAACACAACATGAGACCCTATCTTCTGAAAACACTTCTAACTATTTTATTGTTGTTCAAATTCATGAAAGATTTAGTTATTCCTTTTTGGTCACTAGGCAAACGTGAGATGTATATTTTCCTCTTTAGCTCACACCAAATTTTCTTGGCATAATCACATTGGATGAAAAGGTGATCATGGGAATCAAGACATAAATTGCATAATGAGCATCTTAGATTCACACGTGAGTTCCAATTGTGTATCCAGTCTTGAGTCAATCAATTTCTCTTAAACATCTAGCCACATGGAAAAAGATTGACTTGGATGACACTGAGTAAACCACACCAATTTGTTCTAGCTACCAGTGGGGCTTGATGTTGTTTGATGGTCAAGACCACAATTTTGGAGGTGCATGTATGTCAGCTGATTCATTAAGAAGAGAGATAAGGGCACAATATACATATCCCAATCTTGATATACTTCGTACCAGATTTCAATTAGTGAAATGAAATACGGTTAACCAAACTTCCAAGCGAATCGAGATAGGAAGGAATAACAATTCATGAAACAGTTTGATATCAATTTGATATGAACCTTCCCACACTCGGTTCGCATCGTTTATAAGCTAAGTGTAGAACTGTGATGCTGTAGTCGTAGGACTTCAACAAGAATTTTTATAACTACCTAGGTAGTGTACCTAATCGTTGCAGTGTAGTATAGGCAAGACTCGAGGGTTGTTATCGTTCTCTAAGGGAATAGGTTAGAAAGGCTTGATCACGGTCTAACAGAATTCTAGGGGTTGAGAGAAGATTTTTTTGTGTATTTATATTTTATGAAAGCATGTAAATCTATGGTTTGAGAGGTTGGTTTGTTTAACTAATAACTAAACTAATTAATCTATGCTATTAGTGATAACTTTATGATAAACAATTGTATTTACCTAATCATGCACTACTCCTCAGATTGTTTCTCCTAGATCCGTTGCCTTGTCACACTTGTGATGATCTGTGTAAGTATTTCCTAGGTCATGAACTGATTACACGAACCCGTCGTCTATTTAATATTCCGTTAGGGCAACACACAAGTAAGGTAATATGAAGACTATTACAAGGCCCCTATGAGTATATTAAATGCATGTGAAATAACTTAAGAGGGATCAACCATATTAGGGGTAAGGTAGTATGAAGACTATTACGGATTGTATCCTTTCTACACTACTCGCGTTTCCCTAGATATGTCAACAGCGATACAGACAAAAGTTGGTTTTCTAAAGCCTAACGCATACATTCATCAACAAGAAGCAACATCAAAAGGATCTACAACCTAAATTTTATGCAATCATAGATAAATACAAAGGAGGGTATAGCCTCACATGTTATAAAGAAAGCAAGAAGATAAATCAAGCAAACAACACATAGACATATTGAATGATTAATGATAAATAACCTTACTTGATTAAAACATGGATTCAAGGTAGTACAATAGGGTTTTGAGGCCCTAAAAATGACCTACAAAGCTGCTAGAATGACTAGGGTTCGTCTCCCTAGGTTTATACAAAGTTACACACTTAAAACCCTAAAAACGGTTTTATATTTATAGAGATATCGATGCGACAACGTCGCTTAGAAATCCTGACGCCGTTGCCACGTAGATGATTCTATATCCTCTTTAATTCGGTCACGTCCTGACGCCATCGCGAAAGTCTTAACGCCGTCACTAGATACATCATGACGACGTTGCTTTATGCCTACGACGCCGTCTCCAGCCACTGTATGCATAAATCTTAAAGAGATTTAGTGTAGGTCTGTAATCTTGTCCGTTTCTTCTCTAAATGAGCCCAAGTCACATGTATTTCCTCCAAAAGCCATCCAAATGCTAAAAACCTGAAAACAAACGATTAAGAACATAATCTGGGCATATTTGCATGATTTATGGGGTTAAATGACCCCAAAATAGTATATAAAATGACACCTCATCAAATACCCCTACACTTGAGATTTGCTTATCCTCAAGCAAGTGAGATTTTTTAACTAGACAATAGCAATATTAAGGTCATTTAACCTACTCTATAAAAGTATTTTACAACACAACCTTCTAGACCTCGTAATTAAAAGCGCGGAAAGTATATACTAGCACCTTACGTAAGTGTTTGAGATTCTCTCTTTCTCTCGGTTGTATAATAAATTATAACATAATGGGAAAATGGAAAATCAACACTCATTACCTATCATAGCATATAAATTACTATAGGCTTGGTAAAGGATCAAACCTCCACCGCTAGGCGCAAGCATTATTCATTACTATCTAAGAGGTCTTTTAAGGGTTGTGGGGTGTAGGTGTAAAATAACATTAACGGAAATGGAAACAAAAACAGATGGGATATATTTGGGTAGTGACTTGGGTGAATTTGGAGTAGAAGGGTTAGCTAATTATTTATACGAATACACGTTGGTTTGGTTGCTAAGCCAAAGACTCGAACAAAATATACAAACTCTACACAACTCTACATTAATCTTTTTCTGTTTCTTTTCTTGACTCTATGATAAACATAACATAAGCAAATGGCAGCCCGTACAATTTTTTACTCTTTTTTTATATACATTTTCTGCACACTTTTGCTCTACCATTGCTTAAACATATAATACATCATGGGGGTTTATAGATACACCCTTACACTTGAACTTTTACATACTCAATTATTTACAATCTAACTAATGACCCAATTTGAGATGGATCAAAATTGGAGCTTATTGAGCTCTATTGGGGGTAATAAATTACTTCTTCCCCAATTCTTCTTAAGATGAATACTACCATGAATCCCAATCGTCCCAAAACAATATTTACAAGGATAAAGACTTAGCAACTGTGTACTCAATAATTAACTTGGGTTAAAATAATAATGTACTAAAAGTAAGTACATACAAGGTAGGCTAAGGCGATTTGGGTGTAACGATTAGTTTATGGGTGACAATGCTCTTCATTAATAGTCCGGCTTAACCAAAAATTTACAAGAACAATGAAAAAGGATAGGCTCGGAGGGTTGTACTAGGGGTATCCTGCACTAAAAATGAGTGCATGGCAAGGGTGTGGGATAGTTATATGATCGGTGTGACCATCATAACAATTACAGGTTTAAAACATGGGTTAATCCTAGTGCCTCTTATTTAGAAAATCCTAATACTTACTATGCGGTCTCTGGATGCATCACAAAAACAAGATCTAGAATTTAATATACTACCGGTACACTCATATAATTTAATACCGATATCAATGCTCCAGAAAAGGCGACAAAGACCATACGTACACATCCGTAATGATGGAATAGATACATATGACTGCATTCGAACCTTAACTCGAGAAAGCTAAAGGTACAAATTATCTTGTGTATCAATAATGGGTACCTGAATTCCTAAAGATCTAAAGGCGAACCTCACATTTTTGGGATGGAATTTTGAGGTTTTTGTGCTAGTCATACACATTTCTATCTATGAGACACTATTAATACTCGGTTTTCGTCGGTATGTATCGTAAAAAAATTAAATTTTGGTCAAAATTACCTTTTTATGCTATGTTTTAACGTATTACCCATCATTTTAAGGAACAAGCAAATGACAAATGAAGGAATAGTTTCTAAGGCTTATTTTCCCCCTACACTTAAGTTGAACATTGTCTCCAATGTTCTATAGAAGTACCCGTAAAAACAAATAAAGGGAAAAGAAAACAAGGAAAAGAAACTAGTACTCCTCTGGTTTGCTCAATAATGGAGAAGAAACATGCGATAACTGGTTAAATTGTCCTTCAAGAATCGTCCAATGAAACTTCTTAAGAACTTCCAAGCTACTTCTCATCAGATATAACCTGTAATCAAAGACAAAGACAACTACACCAAGCATAAAATCGGCGGGATAGATATAAATACAATGAGAGTTTAGGGTTTGACTTTATGAAAGCAGTAAAGATAGGATGAGAGTAATGATGTAATCATAGGTTTATGCAGGTTTATAAAAAAATTACAAATTTTAAATATTGCACATTCTATTTTTCAATAATACTTGAAAAAAATTCGATTTTTTACATTGTTGGAGACACGACGTCGTCGGGTGTTAATCCCAACGCCGTCTCCAGGCACTGTGAAAAATTCTTCTTCGTTTTTTATGAGAAATTTCTTGCACGCAATTTTATTAGTTAAATCTAAAGAAAGCACTACATAAAAACCTAAAATTAATCATTACAATCATATGACTCGAAACTGACGTGAATTAATCTAAACTATTTATTTTAAATGTTTAAATTTGGTTCTAAAAACCGGATATATTCTCCTACGCTTATTTTGTTGCAAAATACCTTTAATTGCAAATAAGACGAAGTTACAAACAAAACAAAGCATGATTATAAAGTAATTCAAACATAAAAGAATAAATGAAGAGAATCAAAACACACGACACTCGTAATATGTGAGAAAAATAAATATTGGGTTGCCTCTCAAGAAGCGCTTTTCTTTATTTATAAGTCTTGTAGCTAGACTCGAAGTCACACGTCCTTACGTGACCTCTCCTTTGTTTCTCTTGGTCGTCATGGCGATCAAGCTCCGAATGGCTCTGCACACATTTTCATCATGTTTGTATTTGGATCCTAAATCTAAGCTATCAGAGTAGTAGGGTTTTTCACTGTTGTCATCGTCACTTTCTATGGTAAAAGGAGGTATGCGATCGGTTTTTATGTTTGTAAAATCTATGTGTTTGAACATTTCCATCTTATGGGGCATCTTAAACACGATCTTCTCCTTATCTTTCTTAAATGTGATGGTTCCTTCCTCCCTGTCGTAAACGAGATCGGTTGCTTCTACGAATGGTTTTCCAAACATAACTGACCCTAGGTCATGATCAATGACACTAGTTGTATCCTCAAGCACCATGAAGTCACATTCATAGGTGAAGTTCCCAACAAAAACTTTTAGCCACTTGACTCTTCCCATAAAATTACATATTTTCCCAGGGTCTGATGGTTTCCTTCTTGGCCCCAGCCTTTTGCTCATGATCTAATTACAATGAAGCCTATACATTATATTTATTGGGGATTCCATATCTAGATAGGCTTGCTTCTTGTCGAAGTGGCCAATCATGCAAGAAAATTTAAAGTTATTTAAGTTCCCGGTTATAACCTTGGCCTTCACCCATGGGGGTCGAGGGTTTTTCAAGAGCCATTCGTGATACCTTAATTCTTTCATAGTGGAGAAAGTGTCAAAGTGTTTCGGGCTATCTTCCTTTTCTTCTTTGATTTCATCTTTAGTTTCTTCCTTGAATTCCTCCTCTCTTTCCATAGTCATCTCGTGATCCTCGTACTCGGTTGTACTGATCTTCACATTTCCTTCTTCCTTAGCTTCATTTTCCTTATTCAAAATAACGATTGAATTAACGAAGTAAACACGTTTTGGGGATGAAGGGTTTCTATTTTGTTCTGCTAAGGATGACTGAGACAGATATTTTAGGGAGAGTAACTTTGATGGGCTTTTGATTCCCTTGCCTCGAAGCTCCTCTTTTGTGAGGTCGTTAGTAGATGTGAAATTCATTTGAGTTGCGAGATTTCTTGCAGTGTCATAAATGGGAGCGTCATCAAGCTTTTTAGAAAGGGCTTTCCATAAAAGATTAATTTTACTAATCATGTCATCATGTTGTTGTTCAAGTTGAGACCTTATGCTGGATAGTCTTTTCTATTGATGAGAGTCAAAATCAACTTGTGCCTTCTCAAGCTTCGTTTGGTAACTAGATGAGTACGTAGAGAATGAGCCATTTAGTGGGCTGGTGAACGTCTGGGCGTGTGCCCAGTTAAAGTTTCGCTTTCCCTACCAAGCATTAGTGGCTTTGTTAAAGTTTCTTGGTCCTTGGTTCGTAGTGAACTGCCTACTTCTTGTCCTGTCAGTTCGCGAGGATGCATAATCAACAAAGGCTTGTTAGGGATTTTCCATGCAATACTGAGCGTCGTGGGGACTACTGCCGATCTCACATGAAGAAGTAATTTTGTTCACTTGAGTAGGTTGCGTCAGAGCAAGATGAGCTTCCATCAAGCGTTGAACTTAATTCTCGAGCTTGATGAGGCGGCGGTCAGATGTACTCAGGACATCTTAAGGCAAAGAGATTTCCTTGACCAGCTTAGCGAAATACCTTGGGTCGTTCCAACTTTCATTGTCATAGAAGGCGAGGTCCTCGTGACTAGGTTTGGAGTAATCTCCAAGAGTACGGATAGGATTAACGTCTCCCATGGTGGTTGACGGGAATGAATTACGAAACAAATAACATAAAGAAAAGATATACTATAAGAAAGCTAATATACGAAATTAAAATCTCACTTGAAAGGATTCAAGTGAGTAGAACTAAGTTAAACTATGATCGAAACCTAACTATTCCCCACACACCGACGCCAAAAACTTGATGCAGTAGTCGTAGGACTTCAACAAGAAGTTTTACAACTCCCTATGCAGTGTACCTAATCATTGCAGTGTAGTATAGGCAAGACTCGGGGGTTGTTATCGTTCTCTAGAGGAATAGGTTGGGAAGGCTTGATTACGGTCTAACAGAATTCTAAGGGTTGAGAGAAGATTCTTTTTGTGTTTTTATATTTTATGAAAGCAGGTAAATATATGGTTTGAGAGGTTGGTTTGTTTAACTAATAACTAAACTAATTAATCTATGCTACTGGTGATAACTTTATGATAAACAATCTTATTTACCTAATCATGCACTACTCCTCAGATTTCTTCTCCTATATATGTTGCCTTGTCACACTTGTGATGATCTGTGTAAGTATTTCCCAGGTCATGAACGGATTACACAAACCCACCGTCTATTTAATATTCTGTTAGGGCAACGCACAAGTAAGGTAGTATGAAGACTATTACAAGGCCCCTATGAGTATATTAAATGCATGTGAAATAACTTAAAAGGGATCAACCATATTAGGGGTAAGGTAGTATGAAGACTATTACCGATGGTATCCTTTCTACACTACTCGCGTTTCCCTAGACATGTCAATAGTGATATAGACAAAAGCTGGTTTTCTAAAGCCTAACGCGCACATTCATCAACAAGAAGCAACATCAAAAGTATCTACAACCTAAGTTTCATGCAATCATAGATAAATACAAAGGAGGGTTTAGCCTCACATGTTATAAAGAAAGCAAAAAGATAAATCAATCAAACAACACATAGACATATTGAATGATTAATGATAAATAACCTTACTTGATTAAAACATGGATTCAAGGTAGTACAATAGGGTTTTGAGGCCCTAAAAAAGACCTACAAAGCTGCTAGAATGATTAGGGTTCGTCTCCCTTGGTTTATACAAAGTTACACACTTAAAACCATAAAAACAGTTTTATATTTATAGAGATATCGATGAGACGGCGTCGTTTAGAAATCCTGATGCCATCGCCACGTAGATGATTCTAGATCCTCTTTAAGTCGGCCACGTCTTGACGCCATTGCGAAATTCCTGACACCGTCACTAGATACATCACGACGGCGTCACTTTATGCATGCGACGCCGTCTCCAGCCACTGTATGCATAAATCTTCAAGAGATTTGGTGTAGGTCCGTAATCTTGTTTGTTTCTTTTCTAAATGAGCCCAAGTCACGTGCATTTCCTCCAAAAGCCATACAAGTTTTAAAAACTTGAAAACAAATGATTAAATACGTAATCTGGGCATATTTGCATGATTATGGGGTTAAATGACCTCGAAATAGTGTATAAAATGACACCTCATCAAACTCACTCCAAAAAGCTAGCTTAAAAGAGGAGGGGACACATAGACATTATAAATCATCGGCCAATCCCATACTTGGCCGATGTGGGATCATAACAAATCTCTCATGTCATTAAAGGTACATTTCTTGAGAGTATTCTTGTTCCTTGACAAAGGAAATAATATACAGTCTATTTCAACACATCCGTCATCTGCATCATCCATAGAAACGGTGAATTCATGTATTGGACCGGTATGTACGAGGTGGTCGATGGAACAGGGCCTCAAGTTTTTTAGGGGCACGACTGTTATAAACATACGACCTCGTTTTATACAATTTCCATCATAAAACTGATAACAATATGTTTTAAAACCATTAAAATGTTTGGTTTTAACAATAAAATAAGATAGAAATCTGCTACCATTAAGTAGTTTTAGAATGTATAGAAACAGGGGACGTGGGAGGAAGATGATAACTTTGGGTTATTTGCATCTAGCCCCTTAAAATTTATAAGTGGTGTGTGGTAGTGGTGGTGAGGGTGGTGGGTGGTGGGTGGTGGTGGATAATAAAATAAGTGGGTGGCGGTGGCATTAGTAGGTGGTGGTGTTCTTGGAAATTCAAAAGGAAAATCAAAGTAGTGAAGATGATAATAGGAGGATGTAAAAGGTAAAGTGGGGAAAACGGCGAGGGTATATATAGTCATTTTGCAGGTTTTTGGTCAAACTAATGGAAGCATCATTAGAGAAAATAGTTTTTGGGCGATTTTGCAATGCCACGTAGGATAGAATGATACACTTGAAAATAAGTTTCTGTCACGGGCGATTTTGCAAAAATCGAAAACTTTAAGGACATAATTTTCAATTTATCCTAAAAAAAGAAAGAGAGACAAAGACTTATTAAATGGTGTAGAAAACAAATTCCACTAGGCCAAAACACATATTGGTGCCTCGAACTTGATAAAATGGATCATTTAGTACCCTGAATTTTTAAGAGTGTGATATAGTACCCCCGAACTTCACAAATTGAAATTATTACTATCCTATACTAAATTAACTCAATATTATTTCTTAATTTATGCTAAAAAGTCAATTTACTAAAGCCTAATGTAATATAAATGATTTGTAGTTTAATTTAGGATAAACTAATCATATTTTTTTATGAAAATTTAGTTGATTTTATTTTTCTTTTAATTAAAATAATATTATAATTAGTTATTGAGAAAAAATATATATTTGAAATAATACTTTAAAGAACGTGAATTTACCATATTACTTTTGATATATAGATATTCATATTCTACCCTTCGGGGGTGTTTGGTTCGCCGTAATTGAACGTAATATGATGTAATTGTAACCTGGATTACATCTCAATTATGTTGAGTTGGCAGGAATGTTTGAATTGTAATTCAAATTACATTACTAGCGTGTTTGGTATGCTTTAGAAAAAGAATTGAACTTCTGAAATTACATTCGATGTTATAATTCTGATTACATAGAAATATAGATGGAAAGTTTTCAATTACGTTGTAATTTCACATTTTATAAGTTATCAATCAGATTTATTATTATTATTATTATTAATTATTGATTATTATTATTATTAATTGTTATTATTATTACTATTAATTATTATTATTAATTACTATTATTATTATTATTTTTTATTATTTATATTATTCATTATTATTATTATTGTTATTGTTATTATTATATTATTATTTATTAACTATTATTATTATTATTATTTATATTATTAATTATTATTATTATTACCTTTTATTATAAAATCACTTTATTAGAAGAAATAAAATATTTACAAAAAGTTAGTAGTAAGCCGAGATACTAGCTGAGCCCCACTTCTTTAGTATTATTATTATTATTATTCTCAATCACTTTATTAAAAAACTTAAAAGATTTACAATAAATTAGAGGAGAGCCGAGATACTATCTGGCTCTCACTCCTTTAGCAATAGCAAAACCGATCCTTTAGCAATAGCGAAACCGATCCTATTAAATATTCAACTTTTGTCAAAAAAATTAAATTACATTACGTTGAGATCCAACCAAACACATTCGCAGATTACATCAATTAAAATTACAACACATTCCAACTCTATGAATTACAATTCATTCAAATTACAATTTTTTGACAGATTACAATTTCTTTCAAAACATACTGCGAATCAAAGGCCTCCTTAAGTTTTTGTTTCAAATAATTATAAGACCATAACAATTTAATTATTTATTTCTTTATATGCATATGTTAAATTAAAAATTACAAAAAAAAACTCTTTTATAATTACTTAACTAGATATAAAAACTTTATGAAACAAACATTTAATAATATAATATAAAAATATATTAAGTATAGTGCGCTAAAATATTTTAAAAAATAAATGCTACATATATATTTTTCATATTCTAAATAATCAATTAAAGTACTATATTAATTTTCAAAAATGTAAAAATTATTAAATTTTAGATAAAAATATATTTACCTAGCCAAACTTTTACTATAAATTATTTATTACTACAAAAGACTTTACTAAATTGTTTTTTAGAAGAAAAGAACAATAAATTGCAGACTTAATTATCATAAGGTAGTAAAAATGCTATTTTGACAAGTTCAATGTACTATTCTACATCTTTAAAAGTCTAGGGTACTAGATGATCCAGTTTGCCAAGCTCGGAGTAATAATATGTGTTTTGACCTACACTTTTTGACCAGAATTGTATGATAGCCACCTGTGGTCGCTAAAAGTGACTTGACTATTTAACCAAAATTATATGACAACCACCTTTAGCGACCACATATGGTCGCTAAAGGTGACTTGACTATTTGAACAAAAATTATATGATGTCACCTTTAGCGAGTACATGTGGTAGCTAAAAGTGCCCACAACAGCTTGTTTTCAGCCGCTTTCCCAGGTTTTCCAACCCATTTCTGCAACCAATTTTCCATATTTTCTAGATATTCTAAATTAAAGCAAACAATAACTAAAACATACGAATCACATTCCAAATATATAAATGTTTAAAGTCGTTATTTTTTCGCTACACACAAACTTAAACAAAAACATAAATTGTTCAAAGACAAAGTTCAAAACAATAAAGTGTTTAACAACAAACCTAAACAAATACATCCCAGACTATTCATCTCAGGGAATGTCTTCATCTTTATCATTGAGAAACTAACTCGGGTCGAGCTGGGTCGGCGGGTTTACCCCCGGGATGTTTGCATTGATTAGCATTTGATATAGCTGTTGGTGCAACATTGACTAGGATCTCCTTTATGTTTTAACGATGACAAATAAACATTCGCAAAACATAAAATCACAAACGGTAGCTTAAATCTAAAAAAACCGGATTTCATTATCTGGCGCGCTGGGAACGCGTCGGCGCGTGGCCAGCGCACCACAAGCGAAGTCTGTTTTGCAGATTTAACAATTGTCTGCTTTCCTCTTACCTGACACATGTGAAAACTTCAATAAAGGTGTGTACATGATATTTGAGCATTTGGGAAAACTCCAAATGAGGTTTAGACGTTGAGAGGAGCAAAACGAATCCTCTTGTTTTTCTATAAAACGCCAACTCAAATATTTTATCAAACACCTCTCGCCAAGGCCGAGACTTCTTTCTAAACCTAGTATGATCATAAATTCAACATCTATCAAGCAAAAGTAATCATTTGACCTTAATCCAGATTTATGTTGTTCTTAATCACGTAACGGGTTTTACTCCCTTATTGGTCAAACTAAGTCAAATATCACTTTGCGTAAATGCATTATTTCCTGTTATGAGATATGCTTTACTTATGATGCAAAGCACTTAGCTTGTTTGCATCAAGATGATTAGGGATTAAATCCATCATTGATTATCATGGATTAAAGTCAAAGTGACTAATTGAGTTTCTGGTATTTGAAAGTTAATCATACTTTAACTTTTCTCACTTTCTTATCTATACAAATGTTTTACAAACTCACATGTATTCCTCACATGCACATGTCCACACTTCTTCTACACAATCCTTCTACCCATTATCTCTAATCACTTGTTTACCCTTCTTACCCAACAAGTGATTTCATCTCTTCTATACACACTCTAATCATCCTCTTTCGAAACAATCCCATAATCACATTTGCCCACTCTTTTTAACCCAAATTAATCCTTTAATTTCATCCTAAACATCATCAACTTCACACTTATCTTCCTAAACACTCTTTAAACATAAACACACTCCTTCACATAAGCCTTCACCAAATAATCCTCAAACCTTATCCACTACATGCCAACTCACACTCCCTTACATAATGTACTTCTCTTGTACTTGTTGTACCTTTATGTTCCCTACATTCCCAACCAAGCTCTTCTATATCTTTTCAAAACATTCTCCACCACATATCTACTATTCACCTTATTCTCTAACAAATTCAAATTACACACACTCTTATCTCAACTCTAATCAAGACATGTCACCAATCTAAGTTCACAAACTTTATTTCTCAACCCTTAGATTACATCTCAAACAAACACAACAAATACACTGTCTCTTATACCATTGATCAAGCCCCTCATCAATTCAAACTTCCTCATTCTCTTCTCAACCATTGGATTGATGCTTCATCTCAAACAAACATAACCTCTCTCACTAACATTCATTTCTCACTCACGCAACAAACATAACCTACTCTCTACCCTTGATCTTTCCACTTAAACAAGTGTGCTCTTCACATCCTGAAACGGCCCTTTCCTGACTCTAAATTTAATCAAAAATTAAAAACTTTGCGTAAACGCAAGACCAAGAATGACCTTGTATCATTCTCTTGTAAACTGACCAAAATCAATTAACATTCACCACTTGGAAGTATTTTTTTATATGAAAGTAGACTCAAATACCTTTCCAACGGTATAAAGAGCGTCTACTAACTCTTTACGGTTTAGTTTTTATGACAAAAACAAAATTGACAAAATATGCGGGACCATTCCAGCCGGGCGGCTGGACAAGCATCTGGGCGGCTGGACAAGCAGCTGGGTGGCTGGTGAGCAGCCGGGTAGGCTGGATGAGCAGTCGGGCGGCTCCTCATCTTTGGTCACCCAAAAATTACATTTTTGACATTTTTTCAGAAAACTAACTTCCCGAACTCGATATTATACAAAACTTTCCAGAATTCATTTAAACAATGTAATACATCAATTCTATTATCGTTTACGGTCTAAATGACACAAAAATATATACCTTACGGGGTTTGCCAAACACCCATTTCGACTTGTTTCACATAAAACACTTTAACGACATACATAACCATTATTCCATCATAAAGACCTAGACTTAAACACATTAACAAGACATTTACAATGGTCTTAAAACACTTGGGGGTTCAACCTTGACTCGAGCTCGGTATCTACCATAACTACTTGTTTAATATCAACAAGTACTTCCAAAGAATTACCTTCTTCACATTGAACCAACAAAACATTTCAACTTTAACATGTAAGCTTTTGTTTAGTAAGTAAAAGACATAACAAGTTATCATATTTCATTAAACACATTTGCATCATAATATTTAACCCTTCATTCATTCATAAGCACATAAACTTACATACCTTGCTAGTTTCACAAATAGGCTAAGCACATCTTTTGCTAGATACGCATCAACTAAGTTTAATCAACACTTAAGCTTCACTTCCATTTAAGGCATATCAATTATGCTAAACACATCTTATTAGTTTAATCAACTAGCCTCATCTTAATCTTAAACCAACCACGCTAGTCTTAAGCCCTTCATATGTTTAACACAAAATATCACTTGACACAATACACATAATACAAACATGATAAACTCAATATAACATCTTGTTATAGTCAGATTACTTACTTTGAATCCAAGCTAAGAACACCATTAATCCACCATCATCATCTTTTCGTCTTATCCAAACATCATCATTAAGACCTATAATCATATTGATACAAAATTAATAATAAGGGTTTATATAACCCATGAACAAACCCATTATCAATCTCTAATCTTTTTTAACCATCATATGATCATATCTTGATCATATGATGAAAACCCCCAGTATTACTAACTTATATTCAATACCACTTAACCCATGATTACTATAACACCATATCTTTACTTTAAAACCATCTTTACCCAAAATCCCCAATTTTCCTCAAGAACCTTAATTTCTTAAATTGCCATAAATCATAAATTAAGGATTACTTACTTGAGGAGGATCATTACTAGGGCTTAAACCTTGAATTAGAACCTTAATCTTGCACCAATTTGATTACTAGAAGGACCATTGTTTCTCTCCTTTTTTTCTTGTGTCGACACCACACATACACACAAGGATAATATGGAGAAATCTAGAATGTCTGGGATTTCTCAATATTTTAGGATTAGTTAGTTGCATATTTGGTCCTTTGGCAATAATATACCCTCAAGTCCCTTTATCTCATATTTGGCCACATTAACTTATATAGATTATTTACCATTTAACAACCTTAGTCCTTTAAGTCATATTCTTTTACAGATGTGAAACATTAATCTTTCTAAACCCATTTACATACATTTATACTTATAGTTGACTATCGGGTTTGACTAACCAATCACGTAACGTCTTCAACTTATAAAAGTCGTAGTTAAACTATTTCAATGGCTTTCTTGTAATTAAATACTTATAAACCGGTTTTGGGATGTTACAAAACTATCCCCCTTATTTAGATTTCGTCCCTGAAATCTCTTCGACTAATACGAACCAAACTTGGTCGCTCTTTACTTCTCATTCCATTTTAGCATTCTCAAACATGTACTTAACTAGTTGCATCAACCTATATGGTTTTGCAACTCTAGGCATGCTATAACACCACTAATTACATTTAATTCGCTCTACTTCTCGCTCATTACTATCACACTTACGTTCTTCCTAATGACAAACGTCAATTAGGTGACATTTTACCATTTCTAATTCCATCATTTTAGTTAACTCATTACTCAACGCTCTTAATTACCTTATTCTACATTTTCAATCAAGGACTATACGTCTCTTAAGAAATTGCATTATCTTGACCTAACGTAAGTCAACGTTAGTTAATACTTTCACATTTACCATAGCCATCTTAACACTCCTTTTATTTTTTCCATTATAACACTCTACTTTCTTTACTTCTCTTTAGTTAATTTTTTGTCAAGGACTATAAGTCACTTAATAAAATTTAATACCTTGACTACATACGTCAAACCTTGACTATTACCTTCTAAATTTACATTAAGGTGCTAATAATACTTAGCAACCACCATAGTCATTACACCATGCCATAAGGCATACTATAATCTCAATTTAACTTTAATTCTTTAACCTATACTCTTAACGTATAAAACTTAGCTTTCTCCTAAAGTCTATACCAAAAGTCGCATTTTAATTCTTATTTCGCCTATCTTATTTCCTAAAATGCCTAACTAATTTTGGACTATCATTTTCTACTTCTTTAATCCTACTTATGTTATGCCGATAACACATAAGCCTACTCATCTATACTTCTTTATTTACATTGAGAAGCATCCCAATCAATGCAAATAAGGAATATAAACTTATGGTTCAGTGATTTACGGTTTCTTTATTTAAATGAAGAGGCGTCCCAATCCATTTAAATAAAGAGATTATGAATCATCCTACTTATACACTTTCGACATAACACTCATACACACTTAAGTCTTCATTACCTTCCATTAATCTCATATTAATAACTCATTTATTTTCAATATCATCTTTTGTAGCCTTGGATCCAATTTCATTAACTTTTTCCTGAAGAAAACTTGGCTCTCTCCCATTATCCATACCCTTGGGGTATCATCAACCTTGCGTTGGTCTTTACATTTCGTCATTTGGCTTTCTCCCAGTAGGGATTTTCCCATTATCCATACCCTTGCGGTATCATTAACATTCTCATGCCATCCCGAAGGATACCATTACGTTTCACACTGGATCCAAGCTGTGTTTAAATTTATCATTCTTTACCCCTTTTGTCATTTACGTACTTTTCTAATCATATACTTTTCCATTCCCACTTTTATTGCCTTATGCAATTCTAACTTACACTTCATCATCTTTCATTATATTTTACAAGATTCAATTAATACTTGTCTATCTCATATATTACATATTTATATGCACATCCACATTACATTTATTGTTTTCTTGTCAACTGTTGAAGCAAATTTCTGTCAGGTTGATTTTGACGCCTCACAAGTATTGTTCGTCGCCATCCCGAGCCAAGAAGCAAGCTGTCAATCAAGAAAGAACCCGTTAGGAGGGGTCTCGAGGCCGAAGCCCCAAGAACCACCCCTCCGACGGTCAAGTTAGTACCTTCATCATAAAAGACTTAATGTGTGATGTGGTGATGTATGAATACAAGTATAAATTATAGAGAGAGAAAGTAAAGAGGTAGAGAGATAACATAACCCTAGAGTTGGGAAATGGATGTTTATATAGGCCTAATACTTTCACTTTAGCCCCTGAAGATTGGATAACCTGTTAAATAGAACCAAACTTACACAAAACACCAAACTGTTAGAAATAAGTGCAGGAATAACCCTTGCACTTTAATCAAACCATGAGACCGCATAGAGTAGCCAATATTTCCAACGCCTTTGTGCAATACTTTAGTCTATTGGATGAATCGGGTCTTATCAGACCACATACGTCAACATGTCCCCCCAGTATGGTATTGTTGACCAGCAGTCAATGATGCTATACTTAAGTTATGTAACTAATGTCATATGAGGGACTTAAGTATCCCTCGGTTGTACCCTTTGGTTGTACCCTTTGTTTTGTGTCCTGACGGATCAGGTTTATCAAACCACATACGTCAACATGTCCCCCCAATATAGTATTGTTGATTAACGATCAATGATGCTATACTTAAATGTGTATCTCAACGTCGAACGAAGGACTTAAGAATTGGCCTTCTTACCTGGGCATCGTATCAGCGTATCCTTTATATCAAGGTAACAGTTTACGTTGCTCTTACTCATGCTCTTCATATGTTTGATTTTAATTCGTAGTCTTACCTGCGATGAATGTTTTTAAAACTAAGTAGAAATTTTTACCTGTCCGGCGTATGGATATTGACTACGCGGAGTCACATAATAATTTATCCACCCGGGAACACCATCCGAAGTAGACATCAATACACAGGCAGCTTCTAGTTTGTCTACAGGGTAGACATCGACACAAAGGCCGCGTTTAGTTTGTCTACGGGGCCCCTCGGCCGTCCCTGTAAGACAAGTCAGAATCGGTTGTCCCTGCAAGACGCATCAGACCGTAAAGTGATGCACACTTTTTTAATCACCCGGGAATGTAGCCTTTTGTTGAAGGCTCTTCCCTAGTTAATGAGACTTAGGGGAATTTAAATGAATATTAACTACACGGAGCCACATTTTGTTTATCCAGCAACTGTCCCGTGACAGACACTCTGGTCGTAAAGTAACGGACGCTTTTTTTTAGGCATTGACTACATATCTCTCCGGGGGTAGCCAGCCGTCTGGAGGAGTCACATATATTTTTGCCTAAGAACATATAACCTTTTGGTGAATAGACATTGACTACGCGGAGCCACTTGATGATTTGTCTATAGTTTCATATGTCGCACACATGGTGCTTATCATCCTTGTTTTTCCCACTTTGGTCTTTACTAAATAACCGTTTCATAAAATTAGTTCTGCAACATAAAACATGAAAGCTTTTGCTTTCTCCTATTATATATGAGAAATACAATATATCATCTCCATCAATACCTAATCAGATCACGACCAATTCTAACACAACTGACAGAAGTATCACACCGCTATACTCCCTCTAGTTTGGCGGTATTATATCTTATCAGTATCGTTGAACTTATAAAATAAAAGTTCTTTTATCGCGCCTTAATTATTAACAAAAAATACATAACTTGGCATTAAATCGTGTCTACCCAACTTGCTTTTTTTATATATATGATTTTCCGTTGATTAATATTCAATGTTAGTTTCGAGCTGTCGTGCGTACATGTGGAGGCAAATATTGTTCCTATTTTTTGCATGTTTAAGTAATCATATTTTCCATATTTTCATACCCGTCATGGCGTTAAATAAAGGTACGTATCAACGCAAAGACGAGATATTGCAGAATTTTACAAAGGTCGAATGATAGTAGTCCGATGCTCGGATAACTGGAGGTCGCAGGCGAACCGATCGCAGTTGGAGGATTGAACGGGTCAAGCAACGAGGTATCAAGAAGAATATAACCAAATGATCGAACCTCGCGATTGGTGGTACCAAGAAGTTAAAGTATTTAACCAAAATCTTATGCAACTTAGAGTATTTCATTCTGGTGGTTGAAGTTTTGTGTCGCCGTCCGACAGTAGGAGCGAGCAGACGGACCAAACTGATATTTTAATCTGAAACACTAGTGTGTGTGTATCTCATGCTATTAGGTGTCTATTTGGTGCTTTACAATTATACCACAAATTTCGCTCATCCGGCGCTCCTTGATCTGGTCGTAACAACGGCGTGACGAAGAAAAATGGTGAAGAATGTCATAAAACTGGAGCAAAATTATCAAGCGGAAAATGGACCATAGGCTTCCTAAAGGAATGCCAAGCAGATAAATTATCGGGGCATTGTGCTAAAGGCATGGTATTGGAATACCGAAAGGTATACCGATGTGGACGCTGCGGGTCGTATTTATTGACACCGAAGGTAAGCGTTGCTTGTGACCTGTACCTCTCCAGGATGTATTACTTGCTATGTTGTTATGCATTATAAGACAAACGTAAAAAATTTAAAGAAAAGTGACGTCCGGTTGCGATGAAATGAGTGAGGATCCGGTGCGTCAAAAACCGGAGCTTGCAAAACGTGCCATGCGGATAGAGGTTTCGCAGCTCACGACGTTGGCCATTATGAATTAAATTGCACGTATTTTATATATCCGTAAAATTAATCGTGTCCGGAGTTTGAACCGGGTTGAGCAACGAGTTATTTTAGTTCGTTTGCAAAAACAATATTTGGGTTTTAGCACCAGTAAAACGTGACAGAGGTAAGGATAGAAAAGTCCGTGGACTTATCCAGAAAAGACAATAGGAGTAGGCTCGTCTTCGAAATGGTGAGAAGTGCATTAATAAACGATTTCGCGTGTTGGAGTAAGTGTCAGACCGATGTAAGATATACGTAGTAGCCAATGGAGGGATCATACCATTATAAGCCCCAAATAATGTTACTTCATTTTGTCAGTAGTATCAAACTTTTTATATCTAACGTTAAATATTAATAAACATACGATCCGGATTATTTCGTGTATATTAGAAGTATTTTCATATGTCCAGATTCCAAAATAATTTGAACTTATATTCAAATAAAGAACTAATATTGTTGTTTGCATATACTTAGAGTGGGTTTCGTGAAACTTTGCATATGTTCTAGCATGTGTGACTGATCATTTTGTTTGTACTTTCCCGCCTATGATGTCGTGAAAATGGAGCCCAAAGGTCTTGACCAGTACAACAACAAAAGGGGTCGGGGCCTTTATTGAAGATTTGTTCGCGTTTGAGATAATGTATCCGGACGTTTGTAAAACTATCTTTTTTGAATTCCGACCTTAAGTACCGGAGGGACCAATGATTGTTTGATGATTGTAATCTGGAGGTCGAAGTGGAAGAGACTTCATACATTTTCTTATATGTCGCTTTGTAGGATTTCGCAGGTTGGGATTTGGAGGACGTCATTCATAGATCAAACATCAGCA